>CAKAOI010050243.1:2019-14301 GCA_916701655.1 Sebastiscus albofasciatus | reverse complement strand
CTTCATAACATTTTTAAAAAAAGCAAATACTGAATATATTTGTTATTTTCTGATAGCTGACAAAGAGATTATTAATTTATTCTTTATATTTATGTATTGTTATTATAATTTCTTTGACAAAAACAAAATGTGATGAAAGTCAAGTGTTGTGATATATGAAGGTTTCAAATGTGTTGCTCAACATTGCTCTGCCACAGTCAATGGACTAAACCACTGAAGACGAAAATGTACTTTAGCATTAAGATACTCAGTGTGGATCAGTATAACATCAGCCTTATGTCTGCAATTTAGTGTCACCACAACTTTCACATCATATTAATCTCAGTACAGAAGTAAAAAATGGTGTCTGACCTCAGAGTCTCTAGTCTACAGTGTGGACTCTTCAGAAAACCACACAGGAGCTTCACTCCTGAATCCTGCAGCTTGTTTCCACTCAGCTGCAGCTCTCTCAGATGGGAGGGGTTGGACTTCAGAGCTGAGGCTAGAAAAGCACAGCTGATCTCTGACAAACTGCAGTCCCTCAGTCTGAATAAAGAATAAATGAAGATTAAAATCACTTTGTAATCCAATCAGATGTGTCCATCTATACAAACTCATGTTGAGCAGCCAAACACAAATAAAAACCACAGAAACTGATTCAAGATTCAACTCAAGATCTCAAAGTTTACAAAGATGTCAAATATGTCAGGATGGATTTTGGGAAATGTGAACAAAACTCATCTACAATATATATTTTAGGAATAGTGGAATCATAAAATCAAAGCATCTTCAGCTTAAACTATTCAGTCAGTATAAGCATCATATAGCTTCATACATTTTTTAGAAAACAAATACTGAATATATTTGTTATTTTCTGATAGCTGAAATAGAGATTATTTATTTATTTTTTATATGTATGTATTTTTATTATCATTTCTGTAAAATAGGCGTTGGTTTAATGGATACCAAAATTGTGACCTCAGTGATGCTGATTGAATGAACCCTTAGATGATGGTTCTATGAATGTCATTTACAATCTCCACAGGTTGTCCGGTAAGAACATGTAGATGATGGTGATGTATCAATTAGTCGAGGTCACACACACTCTCTTTGAGATACCACTCATTTATTGATTGAAGATGGTTTGTAAATCCTTGTGTGAATAGTGATTAATTCTCATGGATGCACAGGAAAGACCATATCAATAAATAAAGAGAAAAAGAGTCCAAAAAGTTTCAGCACTGATGCTGAGCTGAGTTGGAGGACAGATAAGGTTTGTGATCGGCGCAGAAGGTGATTGGAATCACAGCACTCTCTGATCATGTGAAGACCATGCGGCGAGCCACAGACTATTGGTCCGTGCATGTGAACAATGCATGGGCTGGTGAGGGGATGCTTTTGGGTTAAATTACTGCACCTTTTGAACAGCCGCCCCCAACTTTGTGGAGCAAAGTTGAATCAGTTGAAGGTCAGCCAGGAATGTCTTTTGGCAGTGCTGGGAGTCTGATAAGTCGAGCAACAGGTCGTGTGTATGTCTTGTCTCTGACTTGGATCTGGGCACTCCGCACTCTGCCATCAGCACCAGGAAGGACGGCTGTAACCTTTCCGACTGGCCATAGTGCATGCGGAAGCTGCTGGTCAATGACAAGGGCGATTGTACCGACAGTTAGATCATCCTTTTCTTGTTGCCATTTGGAGCGAGTCTGGAGAGATGGCAGATGAAGTGAATCCAGAATTGATCGATCAAGGCTTGACACTTCCTCCATCTACGACGGCTGAGGAGCTCTGTGTCTGGGTAAACGACCTATGGTGTTGATGGATCAGGCCGCCCCATCAGCAGCATATTAAGAGTGATTTGATCTGGGTCTGCGACATCTGATGAGGTGTAGCCAAGGGGCTTGGAGTTGACAATACCCTTGACTTCAATGAGAATTGTTCTCAAGACCTCCTCCATGACCGTCTGAGATCCCACGGTGGTGTGTAGAGCGGATTTAATGGAGCGGATCTCATGCTCCCAGGAACCACCAAATGTGGTGCATATGTTGAACTGGAAGTGAATCTGCTGACTGGCGAGTTGTGACTGTAGAGATGGGGTAAGTGATTCGAAAGCTTCTTTGAGTTCAGAGCTACCGCCTTTGAAGTTTGTGCCTTGGTCAGATAGCAGCTCGAAGGGTTTTCCTTGTCTGGCGATGAAGCGACGCAGTGCCATCAGAAAGGAGTCCGTATCCGTACTGGCTAGCAGATCAATGTGCACGGCATGGGTTGTAAGGCACTTGAATACTATGCCCCATCGTTTCTCTGTGCGCCGTCCAATCTTGATGAGGTAAGGTCCAAAACAGTCCATGCCCATTGAATAGAATGCTGGGCAGTGGAGCCGTAAGCTGGAGGGTGGAAGGTCGGCCATTTTGGGGATAACTGGCTTACTGCGCCATTTCCGGCATTCAGGACAGTTGTACTGGTGTTTGCGGATGGCCTCTCTCCCACGAAGGATCCAGAATCGTCTGCGTAGCTCAGCAAAGACTCTCTCAGACTCTCTCTTGATCATATTCAGGATCCAAAGTGAGTAGTCTGCTGCTTAATGGTACTGGTTTCTGGGATGACAGGAGGGTGAATTCTTCCGGGAAAGAGTCTCTTTGTACCTGTCTGAAGAGGGCCAGTTCAGCTTGCTTGTAGTCATCGGCCGTTGGATCTGAGGCCGTGGCCACCCCATTACATGCTTGGACAGAAGCTTCAAGCAGTTCACTGAAGCTGTTGAAGGTACTGGCGTCAAGCGCACATGGATCAGGCGTCACAGAGAGATGGCCACAGAAGTTGGCTTTACGCAGTTCAACTGGATCATCAGGTGAGGAGATGTCTGGAGATGCAGGCCGGGATGATTCATTTTGCCACAAGAATGGAGGTCCGTGGCTCCAGTGGTTGTGGCCAAGGAGCTGCGACAGAGTCAGACCTCGGGTTATGTCATCAGCGGGATTGTCTCCTGTGTTAACATACTGCCAGGAACTACCCTCCGTCAGCTCCTGGATGTCCGCAACTCTGGTGCCAACAAATACCTTATAGCGGCAAGATTGTGATTGCAGCCAGTTTAGGACTGTGGTGGAGTCAGTCCAATAGATGATGCTGGAGATGTTGAGAGTAAGCTCCTTCTGCAGGACAGCAGCAAGCTGGGCACCAATGTGGGCAGCGCAGAGTTCCAGCCTTGGGATGGATTGCTGACGGACTGGGGTGACTCGGGATCTTGCTGCTAGGAATGCCACTTGGATTTCACCTGTATGGTCCACTGTCCGAAGGTAGGCTACGGCCCCGTATGCTTTCTCCGATGCATCTGAAAAGATGTGTATGCTTTGGGTGCAGGCGGAGAAGTCTGTCTCTGGATGAGCATAACATCTGGGAAGAGAGATGGTAGGGAACTGATGAAGTTCACTCTCCCAGGCATGCCACAGCCGGAGTAGGTCATCCGGCAGCTCTGGGCCATCCCGATCTCTTCTCTTACTCCAGTGACGCTGCACCAGCATTTTAGCTTGGGTGGTGTAGGGAATGAGCAGGCCAAGGGGGTCGTACTGTCTGGCTAGGACCCGATAGATACTGCGCATAGTCGGTTCAGGACCAAGAGGTGGACCTGGTGAAACATCCCCTTTATATCGCTGCTCACTGCGATGGGATACTCCCTGAAGCGGAGCAGCACGCCAAGTAGAGTGGATCCAAATGTGGGTCCTGGAAGGAGGTGTTCATTCAGGCTGGCACCTTGACGTGTGAATGAACAATTAAACACAATGCGATCCTTACCATTATGTTGGACCATATGGTGAGGTAGGTACCAGGAGTCGATGCTGGCTTGTGCTTCAGCAGGGATGAGTTTTTTGACATAACCTGCGTCCAACAGCTTCTTAATCTCATGGTTGTAGATATCTGCTCTAACAGGGTCCTTAGATAGGCGTTTTTCAGTCCCACATAGGTGACCCAGCACTGAGTCCTTAGGTGAATGGAGAGGAGGGACGTCTTCCTTCCATAGTAGGGGGGTAGCATACCTTTCAACGCCATCCCCTTCCACTCTGATGGTCTTCTCTTCTAGCATCCTGACCGCTGCCGTGTCTTGTTTTGACAGTGTGATGAGCTTCTCATTCCGGTAAGGTAGGACATCCATCTGCCAGAGTTTAGTCACATGACCGAGAAGTTCTGCAGATGGACTCAGGGTGTTGGTGAGCATGCACTGAGGAGTGGAGGACTGGTGCAGAAGGACTTTGGCAGGGCCTTGAAGTGTCCAACGAAGTCGTGTCTTGAGTGCTGCTGGTCCACCTGGAGGCCCTAAGTGCACTGGCTCGACTGGAATGACGAGATGAGGATAGTCTGAACCAATGAGCAGCAGCGGTTGTGCCTGACTGAATGAGCGGAGAGGCAGGCCTCTGAGGTGACGGTAAGTCTTCTGCAGGGCATCGATGGGATGAGAATGCTTGGAGAGACCGAGCTCTGTTGCAGTGAATGCTCTGTGGACACGGTACCATTTCTGGGGGTTAACGGCGGAGAAGAAGACTGACTTTCCTGAGACAGTCCCGATGTCTTGACGGATGGTTCTGAGTGTCAGGTCCTCACGCTGTCCCTGAAGTCCCAGTTCTTGGGCAGCACTGTGGAGGAGGATTGTGCGCTCAGACCTGTCGTAAAGGATGGCATATGTCTCAATCCTCCTTTTGCCATTGTAGAGGAACACCTTAACCATCTTCAGAAGCACGCAGCGGCTTCGCCAAGCGGGATCTAGGTAGTACGTCACTGGCTGAGTCTTTTCTGGGGCTGGCATCTCTGGTCTTACAGATGTTGATGAGTTAACATCATGTAGTACTTCCAGGTGAGTCTGATTGCACTGCTGACATTTGGGTTTGAGGTAGCACTGAGCTGCTTTGTGATCCCTTCCACATCTCCAACACCGTTTACCGGTTTTGATCCAGGCTACCTTCTGTTCCTTTGTGAGTTTCTTGACTTCTGAGCACTGGTTGAAGTAATGCTGTACGTTGTCACAGAAGGGGCAATATTTCTTGGGCTTCTCTGGTTTGTTAACCTGGGACCGTAATTGTGTAGGAGGCTCTGATTCCTTTTTAGGGGGTTCATATCAAAGCAGGACGGTCGTGGAGCATGCTACGGGCTTCTGCTTAGCCATGACACCTCTCTGACGGTCTGGTCGTCCCTGTTGTGGTGGCCGTGATTGTTGGTTCTGTACGTCATCATCTTGAATACGGACTTTGTACTCTAGCCACTCAGAAAAGTCCAACAAAGTTGGGATGGGTGTGCGAAGGGGATTGATGTAACGCTTGAATTGTGCTCTCAGGTCATGTGGCAGCTTTGACGGCAAACCTGCGATGTGCGACCCGCACTCCAATTCTGTTCTCCCTTCTTTCCCCAGCTGGTCAAGCATTCCAACTAGGGCCCTCACCTTCAGTGCAAACAAGCGGAATCCTCTGCTGTCACCGCTTTTGACTGCAGACTCATCTAGGACCTCAGTGATGCGCTGCAGAGCCAATTTGTGAGGCTGGCCATACACCTTTATCAGAGAGGCCATGGTCTTACTGTAGGGTTCCCTGCTGTTTCTGTAGGAGTCGGTGATCAGAAGGGCATCTTCTAGCTTAAGATGGTCGACGAGGATCTGGAATTTGAAGCGTTCAGTAGCGTCGCCAGGCAGAATGTTGTTAAGTGCTATCTTCAAGCGGGCAAACTGACGGGGATCATCATCAGTGAAGTATGGAATGTGAGGCATTGGTCCACGATACGCTTTCTCCTGACGAGGTGGAGAGTGTGGCTTCTCCATTCCCTTGAATCTGAAGGTGGCCAGTGAGGAGAGTCACCTGACAGATAATGAGAGCGAGCAGGTGGTCCGCAAGGAAGAATGTATGGTTCTGCATATTCTGGTGTGGGTTCTCTGACCGAGTGTGAACCTGCGGCGTAGTCGGGCTTCATCGTCATGTTCCGGAGATGATCGTTCAGCTCAGTAACAAACTGAGGTTGAGGATGCAGTTGAGGGTGCATCCTCAGGAGTGAATCCTGAGCTGCTTAGCTGACACGGGGTATGTATGACGCTGGCGGTGGTGGTGGTGGCGGAAGGAATGACTCCACAACTTGATGTACATACAGTGGTGGAGGTGACTCAGGCCATGGCACATCTCGCAGGTCACCCTCTGGTTGGTTGAAAGGCTGTCTAGTAGGCTGCAGCGGGGTGGATGCAAAGTCTGGAGCAGGGGTCTGTGTGACAGAGATGCCGATGTCTTCAAACTTGGGGAGATGCCTTTGACTGGGAACATCATAGAATGAAGTGGGAGGTTGAGGGGGATCTGTCATCCAGATGTCACCACAACATTCATACACCTATTCATATCAACACACATCAATAATATGCTGCTAATCTCTGTCAAGTCTGGAATTAGAGGATCAATATCAAATCAGACTTGTTGGACTCTTGTACTCACTGTATCTCAACTGTAGATTCCATGTTTTTTCAAATTAAACTCGGTTAAATTACAGTTGAGTTTCACAAAAGCACACTTGGTGATTGTTGGAAAGAGTAACGACGACGGTTTAGTTGAGTTTTACTTTGTTTCTGTCCAGTTTGAATGAGGTGTTTTACGATTCTTTACGTTTCCTGCCTGTGACAGAGTTAGCATGCAGCTTTAGTGGTGATGTCTAGCTCTGCTTTTCCTGCCAATGTGTAAAACCCAAAGTCTTTCCATCCTTTACTGGATGCGTAGTGTTTACCATGCTGGATTTAACATGGGAGGGTGCAGGTCGGATCCACGCAGACCCTTCAACGTTTTATACTTTCTGAGGTATGTTTTTGTTGACGGATACGGAACGGATATGACGTCACGTTACTCTTCTACAACAATAAAATCTGTAACTTCCTTCTACCTCGCATAGACTCAAATGGAGCAAATACAGTACATTGATTCTGGCATTAAAAAAATCGATTTAAAAATTGTTAAATAAAATTGCGATACATAGGTGAATAAATTTTTTTCCCACCTCTAGTGTTTACCAAAGTTACAGACTGTTTAGAACCAAATTCCCTCTTTGAGTTACTAATCCTCCTGCAGCTCAACAAGGAAACTATCAAACACAACATACTTACTGGATACACACTAAGGCTGGGCAATATATCCACATTATATTGATATCGTGATATGAGACGAGGTATCATCTTAGATTTTTGATATCGTAATATTGCGACATGACATAAGTGTCGTCTTTTCCTGGTTTTAAAGGCTACATTACAGTAAAGTGATGTAATTTTCTGAATTTACCAGACTATTCTAGATTTTCTATTATTTGTCATTTACACTTAGTCGTGAGATCCACATTACTGATGATTATTTATCAGAAATCTCATTGTGTAAATATTTTGTGAAAGCACCAATGGTCAATCCTACAATATCGTTGCAATATCGTTATCAAAGTATTTGGTCAAAAATATGGTGATATTTGGTTTTGTCCTTGTCACCCAGCCGTAATACATCTAACTCAGACTGCTGAAGCCTCCGATTAGTTTAAGATCAACTTTAAAGGTCATTTTACACAGAACAAGACTGTGGATTTAGTCCTCATCTTGTGACACTCAGGTTATATGGGGATTGCTTCACAGACAGAAGGAATGATGACAGACATCAATAACTCTTTGAATATACATATGAACATGTGAGTATTGTATTCAGATAGACTTGAAAATAATTTGGACGTGCAAAGATGTTTCTGATGCTGAATATTTATTTGGTTTTTGATTTAAATGTCTGTGGCTTCAAATAATTAGACAATGCTGACATGAAAACAGAGCACAGTTAGATCTGCTGTCAAAGAGAACGTGTGAATAACTTAGATCCATAGAAACCTTTAATTAGATGGTGTCATTAATAATCGTCACTTATGTGCCTTTGAGTTGGTGCAATACGTGTTTGTTGAAGAGCGCTGAACCTTTAGACATGTTGAAATGGAGTGCTGCAGGAATGAGTCCTAAAACCAAGAAATGAGTTAGCATTTTAGCACTTTCTGTTCCCTTGTCTGGAAGACAATGGGTTTTTAGTTAGATGCCTGAAATAAGGTCTGTGTTTAAAGGTCCAGTGTGTAGGATCTGGCATTATGTGAGGTGAGGTGAGGAAATTGCAACCAACTGAAGCCTCTCCTGTGTGATGAGCCATCTGGAGCAGAGCAGTGCATAGAGAGTGTGTGTACAAGCTACATAAGCTACTGTCAGTGAACTGACCTCAGAGTCTCCAGTCTACAGTTTGGACTCTCAAGTCCAGCAGACAGCAGCTTCACTCCTGAATCCTTAAGGTCATTGTCACTCAGGTCCAGCACTCTCAGATGAGACGGGTTGGACTTCAGAGCTGAGGCCACAACTTCACACTGAGTATCTGAGAGTCCACAGTCAGAAAGTCTGTCATGACACAAAAATTACAAAATATGTTATTATGAAAGAGGACAGTTTATATTTACTTCATGCATTTGATGACTAAACAGTTTGATATATATACTTCTTTGATTAACATTTGCTCCTCACATCAGTGGTTCAGCTAATCTTATCTCACTGTTTGACATGAAACAATAATTCTCATCACTCTCTCTCAAACCTGCAGACTTTTACTCTTTTTTTTTCTTTAATCTTGCAGATGAAGAGAGAGAAATGTAGTTACATTGAGACTTCCATAATGACCAGTCTGTCAGTGTGATCTGATCCCAGGTCTGTCTCCACAAAGTCAGCATGAGGCCTTCTTGATTAGAAAAGCCTTTTTAAAATGCAGTGACTAAATAATAATGATACAGCTGATAAGGATGACCTCTCTTTGCTAGCTACCTGCTGCTGTCAGGTTCACGTCCATAAATAGGAAAATTCAGTGACTGCTGCCAAACGCTAGAGAAATGAAACAAATCGCGTAATAATATTAGATGTGTACATAATTAAACATTCAAATAATTCGATATTTTGATGACTGCATGGCGTTTTGTCATTAACACACAATGTATTGAGCTCACAAACACAATTAATGAACCAATAAGGTTGCATTATTTTCAACATATGTCAACACATGTCATCAGAAATATGTTATCAGTTTATCAGCATTAAAAACACAACAAGATCTCTTAAAAAGTCTGAATTCTACCATTCTGCTGTTATATATTCATCAGACCGCTGTTATTGGTGGAAGCTGTGTATTTCCTGTTACTACTCTTCTCTACACCAACAAGAGAGAGAAACACTTGCGTTTCCTACAGTGAGTAACAGAATAAAAGGAAAGACTTAAAACCAAGATTATAGAACGCAACTTAACTTCTTTAGCATATAAAATGTACCATTGCTTGATTATACACACTCTGGGGTTTTACAAAGACAATCTTTGTCTCGTATGACCAGTAGTTTATGGTCCGTGTTAAGTATTATTTTATCATGCATCTCTGTAATGTGTTAAACGAGAAATCAACTCGCACCCCTGCCTCATCTTCATCGCCGCCAGTAGGCTGCTTCGCCGGGAGTAGAGTGTGCGGCAGCTCCAGGAGACGTACCCCCAGTTAGCAGTTAGCTCAAATTTAGCCAGTGCAAACCCCAGCACCAGGGCTCTGATCCAAGGACCGCCCCGACTCCCCACCGGATCAGCAAACGTTCTGCTGCTGCCGTTACACCGGTTAGACCCAGCGCTCCACCAGCCAGCTGATCGTTTTTTTTAATTTTTGTATTTGTTTTCTCAGGTTCACATGTCGTCTCCATCTCCCAAAAAATGTAACAATTATTAGAAGTAAATAGAATAAGTGTTCATTAACTTGACAGTTAGAAACACAACCTACTGAAACATTTTTAACTCAACATTTGAAACAGTTCAAGAACATCTGTAACAAAATACAGCTGACATATTTATGTAATAAACACGTGGAACACTCAAGAATAATTTTATAGTGTGTATATTTGAAGAACTAAACTAGTAATC
The DNA here is from genome assembly GCA_916701655.1 of Sebastiscus albofasciatus. Taxonomy (NCBI): domain Eukaryota; kingdom Metazoa; phylum Chordata; class Actinopteri; order Perciformes; family Sebastidae; genus Sebastiscus; species Sebastiscus albofasciatus. The sequence continues at coordinate 4,375 of CAKAOI010050243.1, read as the reverse complement.
TACACTGATCTATAAAGTTAATCACATCTGGACTTACTGAGCTTTTCTGCAGTTCCTCACAGCTGGAATCAATCTCTGTCGTCCCTCCTTTGTTGTGCTGTACTTCTTCAGGTCCAACTCATCCAGAACCTCCTCTGACATCTGCAGCATGTAGGCCAAAGCTGAGCAGTGGGTCTCTGAGAGTTTCTTCTCTGATCTCTTCTCTGACTTCAGGAACTCTTGGATCTCCTGATGTACCGAGTGGTCGTTCATCTCCGTCAGACAGTGGAAGATGTTGATGCTTCTTTCAGGAGAGATATTATCTCTGTTCATCTCCTTCAGGTTGTTGATGGCTCTCTGGATGCTTCCTGAACTGCTCTTTGTCTGACCCAGCAGACCTCCTAAGATTCTCTGGTTGGACTTCAGAGAGAGGCCATGAAGGAAGCGAACAAACAGGTCCAGGTGGCCACTTTTACTTTCAAGGGATTTCTCCATGGCTCTCTTCAGGAAGACATCCAGAGATGGGCCACGTCTAGCATTGCTTCCAAAATGCTTAGAGATGTTCTTGAAAGAAGACTTTGGGTCTGACTCTCTGTGCTTGTAGTCTTCTCCCAGGAAGGCCTCCAGTACCTCTGTGTTGCTGTTTGTGTAACAGTGGAACATGTAGACTGCAGCCAGAAACTCCTGAATGCTCAGGTGAACAAAGCAGTAGACTGTTTTCTGGAAGATCACACACTCTCTTTTGAAGATCTCTGTACAAACTCCTGAGTACACCGAGGCCTCTGTGACATCCAGACCACACCGCTCCAGGTCTTCTTGGTAGAACATGATGTTTCCTTTCTCCAGATGTTCAAATGCCAGCCTCCCCAGCTTCAGAAGAACTTCACTGTCAGCCTCCGGTGGACTCGTCTCATGTCCCTCACCGTACTTCTGCCTCTTCCTCTTTGTCTGAACCAACAGGAAGTGTGAGTACAGGTCAGTCAGGGTCTTGGGCAGCTCTCCTCTCTGGTCTGTAGTCAACATGTGGTTCAAAACTGTAGCAGTGATCCAGCAGAAGACTGGGATTAGACACATGATGTGGAGGCTCCTGGATGTCTTGATGTGTGAGATGATTCTGCTGGACAGCTCTTCATCACTGACTCTCTTCCTGAAGTACTCCTCCTTCTGGGCGTCAGTGAAGCCTCGTACTTCTGTTACCCTGTCAACACATGCAGGAGGGATCTGATTGGCTGCTGCAGGTCGGGAAGTTATCCAGACAAGAGCTGAGGGAAGCAGATTCCCCTGGATGAGGTTTGTCAACAGCACGTTGACTGATGACTTCTGGGTGACATCAGACACAACCTTCTTGTTGTTGAAATCCAGTGAGAGTCTGCTTTCATCCAGGCCGTCAAAGATGAACAGAACTTTACAGTCAGCGAGCTTCTCTGCTGTGACCTTCTGTAATGTTGGATGGAAAACATGGAGCAGCATGAGAAGACTGTACTGCTCATCTCTGATCAAGTTCAGCTCCCTGAACGAAAGCAGAACCACCAGACTGACATCTTGGTTTTCCAAGCCCTCTGCCCAGTCCAGAGTGAACTTCTGCACTGAGAAGGTTTTTCCAATGCCAGCGACGCCATTCGTCAGAACGACTCTGATGTGTCTCTGTTGGTCAGGTAAGGCTTTAAAGATGTCGTGGCACTTGATTGGAGCGTCATGGAGGGTATTCTTCTTGGAAGCTGTCTCAAGCTGCCTCACCTCATGTTGGGTATTAACCTCTTCACTCTGTCCCTCTGTGATGTAGAGCTCAGTGTAGATCCTGTTGAGGAGGGTGCCACTTCCTGTTTCATCACTTCCTTCAGTCACACATTCACATCTCCTCCTCAGACTGTTCTTATGTTCATCTGCAACCTCCTGCAGAACCCTATCTGCTGAAAGAGAGAGACAAAGTTTCTCAAAGGAGAACAAAGTACAAGTGATACAGAGCAGATATGTATGATGGAGAAGATCTTAACGGTCCTGTTTCCAGGCATGAAGACATCAGCAGACCGATCTACAGTCTTACTTTGTACAGTGCTGGTCTGACTGGCTGTCTGAGGTCCAGATCTTGTTCTGGTCTGACTGGCTGTCTGAGGTCCAGGTCTTGTTCTGGATCTGGACATCAGCTCCTCCGTCTTCTCTCTGTGGAGACATTACTTTATTACTAAAATCATTTGTTGATTGTTGGTGAAAAATATCAAGACATGGCAGATAATGTCTAGAAGCTCAGATGGTCACAGAGAAGAGTTAAAGTGTTGTTGCTTTTCTGTTTGAATTCAGCATTCAGTCTGTAATGAAACAGTGACTTCCTGTCAGTGGTGATATGAATGGAGTATAGAATTACAACAACATTTGCAAT
>CAKAOI010050242.1:56716-75697 GCA_916701655.1 Sebastiscus albofasciatus | reverse complement strand
TATATACACATACATACACACATACATACAATTCATTAAGCAAATTACAATATATAGATATTTAAAAAGAACATGGAAATGGTAGAAAACAATACAGAAATAATTTATGTTTGTCAATAAAACAAACAAATTAAAGACAGTTAACAAATATCATTGTATTGTGGTTTGTATGTTTGTTTGTGTTTAAAGTAAAAAGAAAAGTGGGTATGTAACTATTAAACTAGCAGTAAGTTAATTTGTAGTTGCAGTACAAAATACAGGTTAGATGTAAACTTGTTGTATACTCAAAGTTCACAAGTCTTATACCTAAAGTATATTTACAACTATGACTACCGGACGCCAGTAAAATGTGACGTACAAAAGTAAAACAAAATAATTTCTATTCTATTGTCATACTCTACTGAAATGGCCTGTGTTGAACAATAAATATTATAAATATAAAAAAAAACAGGTAACAACAATATATTGCAATATCAAATGCCAAATATCTGTAAAAAAACATGAAGTAGAGGAGTACATAAAAGGCAGAGTGTGAGTTACATCTGTTGTTGTGGTTGTCTCTTAGGCTGTGGCTTGCACTAACATCCTGCAGCTTCTCTCTCTCTCTCTCTCTCTCTCTCTCTCTCTCTCTCTTTCTCTTTCTCCACTGCTCCAACACACAGTTTCAGCTGCCAAAATGTTGTTTGTCCTGATTTGTAATATTCTGGCTGAGGTCCAGGAGGTTGGAGCAGTGATGACATCCAACAGGATACAAAACCCAAATAATACACGGGGGATTAAAAGCTAAGAGCTTGTTATTCATTAGCACGAATCTACTGCCCACTGAGCAGAATGCAGGAACACGTATGAGAGATATATCTCGATATGTGTTTGGAGGGACGCTTGACATATGGATGGGAATATGCCCACATTGAATGGAAACTGAACAATATTCTACCAGAGGTCATTACTGAAATAAATCTAAATGTCAAGGCAAGTATGGCTGAACATTATTATAAGATATTCCTTTATTCGTCCTGCAGTGGGGGAATGTGCAGTGTACAGCAGCAAAGGGGATAGTGCAAAAAACAAGATGCATCAGCTAACACAGTAAAAAAAAGAGCTAAACAAAGTGTAACAAAATATGAACCATTTAAATAGAAGGAAGTATAAAAATAGGAGCAGAATATACAGTATTGACAATAGACAGACTTACAAAATTGCACAAGTGTAAAAAGATATTGCACAATGAGAATGAAATGAGATTCCACCTGAAAATATTGCACAGTATGAATTACACCTGAGTAGTAATGATATTGCAGTCAGTATACAGTGTAGTACAGTTATTGTCAGTATTTGGTGTGTAAGTGGTCTACTATATAGTAGATTTTTTTTATTGTTAATTGAGTAGAAGAGGAGTGATGCAGAATCTGGTTATATAATCTCTTGGACTGGTGGTTTTGCAGGTAGATCAACCAGTTTTCTGAGTGAGTTTCAAGCAGTTTATATTAGTAATGACCGTTAAATAGTACAACTTCTTCGGCTCAGTGCTTACAAAAAATGAAAGCTGTGATGTTTAATAATAATAATGTGGTTCAACATCAAATCCCCATAATTTTTATCATAGTATATGTCCTCTCTCTGTCTCTCTCTGTTCCCCACCCACACCATATGGGCACAGCAGGTGATAGGCTCTGAGGATCTGTGACGCACATGTTTATTATTTTTGGTCTGCAGGTCCACAAAAACACTGCTGACCTTAGTCATTGTGTAATCAGGGTGGTGTTTGCTGTTTAGATAAGATCAATGTTCTGTCTCGGACACATTTGTGATAAAACAGTCTAACATGGGCATAGGGGGAAAAAAACTGTCAGAGCTTTGCTGCTTGGTGCATAAGTCAAAAAAATAAAAACCATCCTGCTATGATTATGAATATTAAACATTTGTGTAATCACTTTCTAATGTACAGGGGGATTCTGGATCAGTGGAAGATATTCCTTCATTGATTGTTTGTTTCATTGCTTGTTTTTTTTTTTTCTTCTGTCTGTGCAGAAGTTGAGAATGCCAACCGGGGACTTCAAGGAGGACAGGTGTACAACATCAGCACAATCCACCCCTTCTGTCACCCCTTCTGTCACCCCCTCCGTCACCCCCTCCGTCACCCCCAGCGTCACCCCCTGTGTTACTCCCCACACATCACCGGCTCTTAGTCGCAGGTAGGCATCTGCTGCTGAAATGTTTAGCTCATGTCGTTATTTAATCTAAAGTACGGTAAGACACGCACATCCAGTGTTCGATAGGATGGGAGCTGGATCAAAGAAATATAACCGGATAAAACGGATAGATCCGCACGCCAAATAGCTCCCGTTTGAAGGATCTTTATAATGCTGTAACCTTTGGAGCACCAGGCTCTTCCTCAGACTTTGGATAAGTGCAGAGAGTCGCCGTCATAAATACCCGTACTGCATACAAAAACGCACACGTGACAATACCATGCTTGTGTCACATAACCAAATACGAACAAGATAATATATTATATATTAGACATGTGCACTGATAGTATCTCTAGGCTACAGAGAGGTACATGCAAAAGGAACTTATCAGTATACACATGGTATAAATACAAAATATGTCCCCCCCACCCCATAAGTAAGTACTCCAGCTTTATCACCATCATATTCAAAATATAAACACACTTGATATATCACCCCAGTTGCAAGCACATACTTGGGTTGTACCGAATACCATTTTTTGGACTTCAAAGCTTCGGTGAGAAATATCTGAAGGTATTTGAAGCTTCGCATCGCGCCGTTTATGTGTATACATACATGTAAATACATTAAGAATATACATTAATGTATAAATCTAGGTCATACGTACAAAACTATACAAGTTTATACAAAGGCACATGGCACAATGTGACGGTGATGTAGCCGGAGGCTCGTGTTTTTGGAGTCCTTATTTATGGGAGGAGACGTATACTGTGTGTGTATACTGATATGTTCCTTTCTATACCATCATCTTATTATGTACCTCTCTGTAGCCTTGACATACTGTCAGTGCATATGTCTAATATATACAATATTTTCTTGTTAAAATTTGATTGATTATGTGAAACAGGTGTGGTATTGTCACGTGTGCGTTTTTGTATGCAGTATAGGTATTTAAGATGGCGACTCTCTGCACTTATCAGAAGTCTGAGGAAGAGCCTGGTGCTCCAGATGCTACAGCATAATACAGATCCTTCAAACAGGAGCTTTTTGGTGTGCGGCTCTATCTGTTTTATTCTGTTATTTAATGTAAACCCAGATCCAAAATGTTATCGAAATGGATGAAACCTAATCATAGCATGCTTCATATCCCAACATGGCCCATATTATAGCCTTTCTCAGTGTTAATGCTTGTGTTTTCATGTCTTGCTCTTGCTTGGTGGCAATACAGGAGCTGGTTCCAGCTGAGTCCTGCGCATTTTCTTGCTACCCCAGAGCTCAATAGTCCAAACCCCAGCACAAGCATGGGAGGAAATGAGGGAGGAGGCGGAGGAGGAGGAACAGAGAGGTGGAGCTTCTTTGGAAGTCGACCGGTGGTCCAGAAGTCCCCCACTGACCCAGGCTGTGAAAGCAGCACAGGTGAGAGATTTATACGCAGTCCAGGCATTTGGATCTTGACTGTATATTACAGTATTATTGAACAATAGATGGGATAGAATCTCATAGCAATAGGTTGAACCCCGTGTCATGACAAACTGTGGTGAGGCCCCCATGTTTTGTTCTTTCTCTGAATACAATAATGCTGGTTCCACGGGTTGCAATTGAATAGCTCTTGAACTCAGTGGGGATTTTCCACTGACAGGGTGGCGCAAATGATAAATCTCAGTCATTAGTGTTTTCGGAGGCCTGTTTTACCTCTGAACACACCCGGGTGTGGTTTAGACGCAACGAACTGATTAGAATTTGCAATTTCACACAAATGTCTAATATGATAAAACGATGACATTTTGGCGTGGGCGTGGGTGTAAACTGCAACGTAACTGGTTGGCGGAGGCGTACAAACTTGTAGTAATTGTAGTTTCGCTCGTGAAACCACACCCAACAATCAGCAAGAACCAGATTGTCATGACACTAAAGCTGCTCCTTTTATAATGGCTATAGACTTAGGTCATTAATGACAACATCACTTCCTCGTCTCTCCTGCAGGCTTCTCACTGCAGTCCTACTTCGGCATGCAGAAGTCCTCTACCATGGATAGCACCAACACCCAGGTCAACTTCAAGGTGGACGACCCTGCCAATTTCATGCCCCCCAAGATTGAATTGTCGGGCGTTGAAGCCAAGCGGGCGCCCACACGGCCGCACAAACTCAAACCTCGGGACATGAATGTTTTAACACCTTCGGGCTTCTGAAGCCGGACCGGCTGTGTAGTAAAACCTCTGCACCACATCTTTGTTGTTTTTCTTTCCTCCGTCTGTTTGCTTATTTGCTTTCTTGTCTTCCTCTGTCCCCTCTGCCTCCCTGCCAATCCACCGAGGCTGAGAGGAAGGAGGACCACCTATAGTATTAGCTCAGCAGCCCCAGAGACATCACCGCACTGTTACTCCTCCCCCAGCGGGCCAACTCTGATGGATCGCCATCTTCTGTTATTCCACACTATCCTCTTCCTCTCTCTTCCAGCTCATTGGTCCAAATAAAACACCACATGAAACATCTTTATATGTCATCCCTAAAGATAGTATTGCTTTGTATTATTATTATTGTTCTGACATGCATCGCCTTGCCGTCCTCGTCCAATCGTCCATAACGGCCTGAGATTGAAGTTGTTGAAATATCTCGTCAGTTCTTTGCTCGAGCTGATCACTTTAACTTTGCCTCTCATGAAACTGACCAGCTATTTCAATTCATAATGCTCAGTTGCCTCGTTTGTCTTTTATTATTTAATTTTGAATAAGAAGCTGTGTAGCTGTGTAGAGCTTTCCTCTGTTAGCATGCAGAGTTTAGAGTGTGGATGAATGATATTGTGCCTAAACTTGCAGCATGTTTGCTTTTGGCATTTTTGCCATCTAAATACAGCTTTTGTTTTTTTATCATTATTATTAGGAAGAGCATCTTATTTTACCTTGTGAGAGAGTATGACTGATGACCTGAAGTGATTTCTGACTTAAGTATTTTCACATTGTTCTGCTTTGAATCAACATTGCTCATTCTGAATAGTAGTGTGTTTGGGTGCGTCACATTTTTATATTGCATCACAATAATGCTGTAAAAATGCAAAAGCGTTGAAGTGGTCATTTGCGTTTTCTGTGTCGTAATACAAGACTTCCTGCTGTTTTTATTTGACAAAGTTGATGAATTCCAGTAAGTAATTGCACAAGGGAGATGATCTCCCACTTACGTCTGTAAATAAATCTGATATTAACAAGCAAAAACTGGTTTTCTGGTTCTGTTCTTCATGGAAATAAAAGTACAGGGAGCCTCTACAAGCACCCCACTCCTTTATTATACCGTGCACACAGTTTTATATTGTCAGAGTGCATACTAATTTATAGATTAATCCCATGTGTACTGTATACAGGTATTTTTATAGATTTTATTTATGAAATTTGATCTCTTACGACACAAAAAAACAAAAACGAACAAATAGACATAACAGTAAAAGTGCATGGAACAAAGACCCATTGAGGTTGAGGAATGCTGTTCCTCAACAGTTTGGGTCCATGTTTACTTCCCGTCAGCTGATGTCATTCATGTACACTGCAACAGGAAATAAACTGGAACACATTTAGAATGTTTATGTTTAAAACCGTGTAATAATCTACATATTGTAAATTTGTGACATCACAAATGGACAGAAATCCTGACGGCTTGTTTCAAACGCACAATTCCTGAATACTGGCTGTGTGTATTTCTCCGTGTATTGAGCGTTTTGATAGTTTAACAGTATTTATATATCACTTAAACCTGCTTTATAATATAAAAGACATGAAAATCTCACTTTTTACAGTATGGGACCTTTAAGTAAAAGTATTATAGTAGTAATATATTTGTAAATTTTACCTTGTCATGCAAAAAACCTGAATGTGGTGATAATGATGTGGGAGCATTTTACACCAACCTTTAGCGACAGTGTTTGGCCAGAAGGGGGTGCAATAAGCTCAAAATATAAACACATGGTTGTTGAGAAATAAGTTTTATACTACTAGTTTTATTATATTACCCAGATTAAAATCAAGAACAGAAACCCCAAATGAAATGTGTGTTGAGGAAATTAATTTTGCCTCACAGAGACATGAAGGTCAGAAAAGAAGTCTCTCTGTTGACTGCGTACACAATCATTTAATTAGTCTCGTTCTGCTGCTGGTTGAGAGATTGATTTTAATGTAACAGCAATTACAGGGATGTTGTCAGAGATACTGAACGTTATGAACTACCTACCCAATCTTCCCCTCTCCACATCAAAGCAAACATCCAGGCTATGCGACAGTGAGCCGGCAGGGAGAAACGGTAGGGAGCAGAGTTCCTCCCCCGAAGCCTCAGCCATTTACTCAGAGGCTTTACGGCCTTGTTAAAGCTCTCAGCACTTATTGTCTGGTTGCTCTGTCTATTGTGTTTGGGAGTGAGAGAGTGAGTTGATTTATCACAGGGTGTGTCCGTTGCCCTCATTATGTCACAGGGACACACCAGGATGCACATACAGTACAGGACGTTTCGTATGTTGACTCATTTATAAAGTATAAACTAATGACGTGTCCTTATAGATGCTGTTGTAGTTCTAACAGAAGCTTTAAGGCCTTGGCTTGAGGCAAAAAACAAACATCACTTTCTTTTCCATCAACTTTGACACTCGTGTTAATTAGCCGGAGCTCCTGAAGGGAACGCTCCTTTACGTAATTACAGGGCCGTTGAGCGTCCACGTCTGGTTTTCAGGTGGCGCTACAGAGGGCAAAGGTGAACATGAAATGAGGCAGGCAAGTGCAGACAGAGAGCTTTCACTCCAATGCTGAAAGGTGGACGATGATCATAAAGTGATGGATGGGACAGACACGAGATGACAGGAGATCGGATGAAGACATTTGGTGTAAAAGTTTGGTAAAAACACGGATGGAGAGTGTTGGGACACATTTCTGTTAGAGGCAACATGGCAACGATGACTGTCAGTAACATTAAACCAAAAACACACGCAGCAGTAAAACAATTAAAGCAAGAGAAACAGTGGGTGGGGGAGTCTGTAAGGGAGGGAAACATAGAGCAAAGGGTGGGGTGCCCCAGCAGTCATGACATAATACAGATGGCTCTCTCTGGGTCCGACATGACGTGGTTGCCTAGCCTCCCCCCTTCCTTTCCTTCTCTCTCCGATCCTACACAAATCACTGAGCTCACTCACAGATGTGCAATGGCCAGCGCCACCCTGCCAGAGTGACAACGCACCAAAACAAACACACTCAGGGTCTCATCTGCAATCTGACACACTTACTCATCTAGATTTCGAAAAACTGGTCTGGCCAAATTCCCTAAACAACAGCCTCAAAACAATCACTCCGTGGGCTACACCCCTATGACACGACAAGCTGCCGTGGTTTACAAGAAAAACAGCAACATTTTTTTAAGATCAGCTTGCTCCAGTGATCCAGTTTCATGTGCGTTAGTGATGCTCGCTATGGAGAAAACACAGTCTAAATGTACTCTCTGTAATGGTCAATTTGAGGAAGGTTAAGTGCTCTTTCATCTAATACATGTAGGAGTGATAGGAGCATTTGTATCACTTATTTTGTCAGGTTGACTCCGGGAATATGCCGGGATCAACAGGTATTTTTTAATAAACCCGATATTGGGCTTCTGATACCTGACCTACTCTGAGTCGTTATCCTCAAGTGGTACTAAACACACACACTAAAGTGTGTTTTCTATATCAGCAGTACATGAGATGTTACTTATGAAGAAAGTCAAGATGAATCAGCGATGATTGGGCCCTCGCACTTTAGCGCATGTCGGTGGGGATACTGGCGGGACACCGGTTGAAGCAAACGTGTATTTCCGTGACCATTGGACACTGCACGCGCGAGTTAGACGTCATTTCCTGCGTGGATTGAATGACACAGGTAATGACGGATTGCAAATTTTGACTTCCTGTTGACAGTAGATGGCGTTGTGACTATGAGTCAATATTGCCACGTAGATGTCCTCAGGCCTGGACTGCTATGAAGTAGGTCAAGTTTGGGACAGACGGGTTACAACAGTTTGTTGTTCAACGGTGAATCATGTAAATTCTCCGCTGCGCCACGTCAACGCCGTTTCATAAAAACTCAAGGTTTTAACAACTTTTCATCACAAAGGTCTTCAGATTGTACCGACCAAATTTGAAGCCAATCGGATTAAATCTGTAGGAGGGGTTCGTTAAAGTACGAAGCCTGCAAATGGCCAAAAAAGCACTTTTGCACACGTCGGGGGAGACTGGTGGGACACCGGTTGAAGCAAACGTGCATTTCCGTGACTATTGGACACTGCACGCATGAGTTTGACGTCATTTCCTGCGTGGATTGAGTGGCACAGGAAATGACGGATTGCAAATCTTTTCACCACTTCCTGTGTCCACTATGAGGCGCCAGAGAACACGTGCTAAACATGCATTATGTTTCTCGTTATCAAGTGTAGACCACGCAATGTAAATTTCATGTAAATCGGATGATGCTTGTCACATAACGCTGACTTCCTGTTGCCAGTAGATGGCGCTATGACTATGAGTCAATATTGCCATGTAGATGTCCTCAGGCCTGGACTGCTATGAAGTTTGACCAAGTGCAGTCGAGTTACAACAGTTTGTTGTTCAACGGTGAATCATGTAAATTCTCCGCCACGCCACGTCAACGCCGTTTCATAAAAACTCAAGATTATAGCAGCCTTTCATCACAGAGGTCTTCAGATTGTACCGAACAAATTTGAAGTCGAGCAGATTAAATCTGCAGTAGGCGTTCGTTAAAGTACGGAGCCTGGAAATGGCCAAATATACACAAAAATTTCACACAAAATTCAAAATGTCCGACTTCCAAATCAAAATGAATAAAGTTAGAATGAAAGCAAAAGCTGCTGTGAAAAGATAATACAGTAATAAAAAGACTTTATTACATTTCATTTATAGCTTTAGAGTTATATATACAGTTACAGCATCCAATAAACTTATTTGTTTGTGTAACAAGCGCCACGAAACGATGACTAATGCAGACTTTTCTCCGAGGTAATGTAGTCGTTGACGCCATGACACAAACAGCTGGTGACAAAACTTAACAAGGGATTTCAAAGGGGGTCCCTTTTGACGTCTGCTGCTGGGTGGGTTCCCCGTGTCGTATGCTAACGCCGTCTAACTCCAGAAGCACATCTGGGGCTGATTCACGGTGAGCTCATGGCCCGTAGGTGAACCCACCAAGCTTAAGGGGAGGTGGGGCGGTGGGGGGAACACAGGTACCTGGCTGTCTTCAGGTATGCATCCTGGGAAAGAAAGTAAACATCAATCATGCTGGGGGGGGGGATAAGGTTACAGTGTTACAGCTTGTAACACAGATGTGGGTCACGCACAAATCAAATCAGCGTGCTTACGTTACGCAATAACAAGCTGCTGTACCTCATAAATCGTGAAGACGTGACCTCTGACTGGTACAGCATCTCCGTTTCCCCCGAAGAGTTCCTGCAGAAAATGAGTGCATCTTTGTGCAGCGACAGTGTGTGTGGAATGTATGTGGAGGGGATTCAAGCGTCAGAGCAGCACACAGAGTAAATAGTGGGAAGTCTCATTTTATGTATATATTCTAGGGCTGTCAATCGATTAATTGCATGATTTTCCTTTTTAATCTGTTCAAAATGAACCTTAAAGGGAGATTTGTCAAGTATTTAATCCTCTTATCAACATGGGAGTGGACAAATATGCTGCTTTATGCAAATATATGTATATATTTATTATTGGAAACAAATAACAAAACAAAACAATGACAGATATTGTCCAGAAACCCTCACAGGTACTGCATTTAGCATATATAATATGCTTGATTCATAACATGTCAAACTGCAGCCCAACAGACAACAACAGCTGTCAGTGTGTCAGTGTGCTGACTTGACTATGACTTGCCCCAAACTGCATGTGATTATCATAAAGTGGGCATGTCTGTAAAGGGGAGACTCGTGGGTACCCAGAGAACCCATTTACATTCACACATCTGGAGGTCAGAGGTCAAGGGACCCCTTTGCAAATGGCAATGACGGTTTTTTCCTCGCTAAAAAAGCTAGTATGACATGGTTGGTTCCAATTCCTTGGGGTTTTTCTCGTTTCATATGACGCCGGTATCTTCGCTCTAGTTTTAAAACTGAGCTACAACCTCCGAAAGATCTACTGCGTTAACGCGTTATTATTGCGTTAACTTTGACAGCCCTAGTGTATTCAAAATGTCTACGTGTACACCTCATATGTTTTGCTAAACGTGCTATCTGACTTCCTGCACCTTGTATCTTGGTTCTCTTTCCTGCTGTTGTGAAACTATCAGGGGGCTGTTAACGTCTGTAACCTGCTGGCAAAAAAAACAGTCTAAAGAAAACAAAACGGAAGTGACAACGTGAAAACGCTACTTTTCTTTATTGTCATCCAGTCCGAGGAAATAGGGGAGCAGTGCGTTGTTTTTGTATAACAAATGAAGCATGTTTGTTGTGTCCTTCTGTTTTCCTTCTTTTGCTTTATGTCTTTATGTGGAGGGCTCGGTGGGGCGAGGGATTACCTTTACGTTCCTGCTTTGTTTTGTTTTTGCTCCTCTTTTTGTATATTGTGTCTTTGAAAAAAGAAAAATCGATGGATATATTGAACTTAAAATGTTAGCAGCTTTTCTGTAAGCCAGTCTCCAGCCTGTGGCCGTCGGGGCTGTGTTGTCTCTGTTCATCAGGCATTCTCCTGCCATCCCCCCACTGAGAAGCGGAGTGTGTATTGTTGGGCCCTCCTGTACTGGCCCCCAGGCCCTAACATGAAGCAGATGTGTTGTAGAGGAGAATCCCCCTACATACAACAACCAGGTCTGAGCAGTCAGTTGGAGCTCACTAGAGCCACATCCGCTCCATGCACTCATTAAGAGAAAAAAACAGGAAAGCTTTTAACGCTACTACCACACATCACAGAGCACCGTGCGTGCGTGCGTGATTGAAAGTGAAACATGCGAGTGTGTGAGATGATTCATTTCTTGGCCGTGCTGTTATAAAGAATTTAATACTCAAGACACGTGTTGTGCAATTGGTCAAAGTACGTAATATCTCTTAATCTAAATCACGCAGTCGGGCCTGGAATGCTTCCTCATGGAATCTAGCCAAAGGTGTCTTCCTCTTCCTTTATCTCCACGACCGGTTTTAATCACCATTCATACACGACCGGTTTTAATCACCATCCATACACATATAAGAGTCATTATTATTGACTTAAAGGTCCCATATTGTAAAAAAGTGAGATTGTCATGTCTTTTATGTTATGAAGCAGGTTACAGTGCTATATAAATACTGTTAAACAATAAAATCGCTCAATATATGGAGAAATAAACACAGCTCGTATTCAGAAATTTTGCGTTGAAAAAAGCGGTTAGCATTTCTGTCCATTTGTGATGTCACAAATATACAATATATAGATTATTACACAGTTTTAAACATTCTAAATGTGTCCCAGTTTATTTCCTGTTGCAGTGTATGTTAATGACATCAGCTGACAGGAAGTAAACATGGACTCAAACTGTTGCCTAGCAACGCAATTCCGTTGCAATTCTGTTGAAATGCCCTAAAACGGAGCGTTTCAGACAGAGGGTAAATACAGGTATATTCAGACAAACAGTATGAGGAAAATAATGTGTTTTTTGAACATTACAGCATGTAAACATGTTCTAGTAGAAACACAAAATACAAGTATGAACCTGAAAATGAGCACGATATGGGACCTTTAATATTTACATTAACTCTACATAGTTCACAGTTTAAATATCCGACATGTTTTATTAACCCTCAAATATGTTGACAAAATCTCAGATTGTTGCGTAATCTACCTGATGCTTTTTCTTTAACGACTATTAGTTTATTATTATGTCATCGGGTGAAAATGGAACATAAATCAATGTTTATGTGTTTTGATGCGATGCAGGTGTCAGACGTTTGTCACACTGTGATTGCTCTCATTCCTGTGGGCTCACCCTCATTAGTTTATCTGGGTTTACGGGCGTCACTGCTCTTAAACAATTTCACAGCAGTCATTGTGACATGTCATATCTGCAGCAGGCTGAACACAGGTGTGATTAATAGCATTAATTATGAACCTGCTCCGTTTATGTGGGTTAGGGCCGTGGTATTGTGCAAGCACGGTTCACTGGAATGGCTGTGACACACTAAATTGGGGCAATGGTTAAATTGAACAATTAGGTGTTTAAGCCAAAATGTCTGTTGTGAAAAGGGCCAATTAGAGAAGATGAGTCAGCAATGTAGGACAACGTAACGACAACAGCCATAGTCGGCAGAAGTTAAAGGTTTAAGGCTAGAAAGTAAGACGTTGAAACTCCCTGAGATTCCTCGATTTATCTCGCCGTTTGCCCATCATTTTATATCACCGTTGTACTTAAGGGAACCTTTGATCTTTTGGGTGGATCTCATTGGATAAAAAAAAAGAAAAGTCATGGAGCACACGTAATTACCGCGTACTTATTAATCCCTTAAGCCAGGAGAGGAATGCAGTTCTTTGGCTTCTGTCACTGGTTCTCACTCACGCACATCTACGGCACATCTATATAGACGTCATAGTACAATGGAAGTTAATGATATGTACTTTGTGCATAGATGACTTTACGCCAGGGAAACAATTCTTAAAATGCACAGTATGCACAAACACTCAGTAATATTAGAACCGGTTTGTGTAGCAGGTGTCGGGGTTGGAAATACAGTCCGAAATAATACTTTTTCTAAAGGCCGCTTGTAAAAATGGTCCATTCCTGTTCTTCTTCATCGTGATCACATAACATATGGTTGGATGTGGTGTTTGGACACAGCGAGGTGAGGCGTGTGACTTGGCAGGATGCTGACACATTCCTCCAGCAGAGATGTGGTCGGAGAGAGAGAGAGAAACCCATTTCATACTTCTCTGAGTCCAGTTTTGGTAACTTTATTTGACATTTTTTATAGGTTTTTCCTGCCTACACGCTGTCTCACATCACCGCCCGTCTCCTTCTAAAGCCTGTTGGTACTCATCCAACTGAGATAAAGGCAGAGACTGAGATTAACAGACTCTTACTGACATCTCTATATGTCTTTGAACACGGCAACCGTAGTTTAAATGTTGTTTTTAAATACATTATTAAACTAAAGTTCACACACATGCAATAAATCCATAAAATCTTGTCCGAGTCAATTACTTTCTATCATTCATTATTGCTCTTAATGTTGCCTGGCATCACATCTGTGCTCTGGTACGACCTTCGCACAGGGGGAAACTGGAAGCAGTAGGAGTAACCAGAGTGATAAGGTTGATAAGTGCAGGACTTCAGTTGCTGGTTTCGATTTGACTTTTGGTTCAATGACCCGCTAATACAACTTATGTGAATAATATATGTCTGAATAAATAATAAATATTTGCACTTTATCCAGTCATTCATCTAATCGATAGTTGTGTAATCTCTGTGTAAATCTGACCTTCACCAGACTGCCGTTACTGCGTGTCATCTGGCTGTACCTGATACAAGGGACTTCTCTTCCTGAGATTCATTTAAGAGGAGTAAGCAAAATAGAATAATATTTTATATCAACACAAATGTAAAACGCTTTCGATCAAACTACCAAGGCTATTAAAGTAACAAATGCTCCAGAGTCCAGGAGGCATTCAGAGATGATAAGGAAGCAACATGTATCAGGCAGGATAGGAGCAAACGAGGTGAGGACTCAGTTTCTGTCATTCTTTAGTTTTGCCATGAGGTCGTCATCAGGAGGAGTTTGTTTATTATTTTTTATCCCACACAGAGTGCAAGTCATAACCACTCCTGTAACAACGCTGAATAATTTGTAATAATTTGTAATAGGTTTCATCATTATTCCCTTTAAACGGGTGGCACTTCCTCTTCTACAGAACTGAGAAATCTGAAAAATATGCAAATGCCCTTTTTGTAAGTTAATACCAGGAAATGAATTGTAACCAAATTAGAAGCTGTAAGAGATGAGTAACTAAAACAACAATGCAGAATGCATTTCCTGAAGAACACTGAATTAAGCATTGAATACATGACAAACTGATAACCTCATTGTACAAGCTCTCACGCGCTTTAACAGGCGACTCTCTCATAAAGTAAGCACAACTACAAGCCAAGTATTCTTTTCTGTAGGCCTATAAGCCAAGAATACTTCATTATACTTTTCATAAGTATATCTTGATCAAAAGATTAAGTACAAGTAGGCCTATAAACCAAGTATACTTAGACTTTTCTGCATACTTGTCGGTATAAGCCAAGTATACTTAGACTTTTCTGTATACTTGTCGGTATAAGCCAAGTATACTTAGACTTTTCTGTATACTTGTCAGTACGAGCCAAGTATACTTAGACTTTTCTGTATACTTGTCGGTATAAGCCAAGTATACTTAGACTTTTCTGTATACTTGTCGGTATAAGCCAAGTATACTTAGACTTTTCTGTATACTTGTCGGTATAAGCCAAGTATACTTAAGTCTATTTTTGTTAAGTATATCTCTGATAAGTACATAAAAAGTGAACTGAAAGTATACTTTCTTATTTTAAGTTCAAAAGAAGTATCCTAATAGCACACTTATTTTTGGTAACCATGCGAGGTATAGGCCTACATGTACGGTGAGTAGCTTTGCCACATGGGCCAGTACAGTGTGAATGCTTGGACCATGAGTGAGCCGATTCTCCACCCACAGTGGATCAGCAACTGATGAACACCTCAGGGACTCCCATTAATGTAATAAATTAGTGCTTAGTTCCTTCATTGTTGCTCACTCCTTCCTTAGTGACTAATCCAGTCACCCATTCAGTACAATTATTACGTGTAACTTAGCAACGGGACCAGAATATAAATAGATTCCTTACTATGTAGAAACAAATGTCAAACATTGCTACAGAAATACTAGCCTACATTTATTTCCAAAAATATGTAAATATACAGAGATAATAGATGAACAGAGATACGTTTAATCAGACCTTTAGGGAAATTCTTTTCTTAGAAACAAGAAGCCGTAGGAACTAAAAACTCTACCGGCAGGTTTAGTGAAATGAAAAGTATCTGCGTGTGCAGTTTAACCTGTCATGAGACATTCTGTTATTAGAAACAGGGAACCAGAAGAACTGAAAAGGTCTGCCAAAAGTAACTGAGTTATACACCTGTCATGCATCAGTAAGCCCGTTGATCCTCATTCTCATAGTCAAGATACCTGCTAAATGCAACAGGTTGTTTCCTTTCAGTTGGATTCTTCACTGACAGCCTGAAGGTTTGGTGAAAACAGGTGAAGTTGATGCAAGGAAGTCAAACTTTTATCAAATAAGTTATGGAAGAAATAAACTAGAGGTCATCTTGTTCTATGATGCCAAATGGGGCGAGAGGCGTAAAGTAAAGGGGGGCCGATAGAGAGCCTATAAGTCACCTTATTTCGGAAAAAATATGTACAGTAGTCAACGGCGAGAGACAAATCATTGTTTTGATCCCGTTTGAATTGCGCCATGAATCACACACTATGATGTTTGTCAATTTAAAACATAAATTTGCAAATCATGAAAGTCTATCAGACTGTGAAAATACATAATTAGAAAGACGACACACCCAAACGTTGCGTAAGTGATGTCTCTCTCTCTCTCTCTCTCTCTCTCTCTCTCTCTCTCTCTCTCTCTCTGAAGCTACGATGCCTGTGTTTTTCCTACAGGGATGAACTCACAGTAGCGACGGGTCTCGCTCGTTCTTTCGCTTCCCAGCTGATAAAATGACCGTCGCTGGATAAAACAGGTAAGATAACGTTTCATCTGTGCGTGGAACATAGTTAAGTTACTTACTTACTTAGGCCTTTAAATTCCCTAAGGAACATAGACCGTGGATGAAACCCCTCCATCTTCTCCGGTCTTGTGCCCTCTGATCCAGTTGTTGCCATGGCAGCCCTTCCCTCTTCATCTCCTGTTCTGTGGTTCTTCTCCAGGCGGTTCTAGGACGTCCTCTCTTCCTCTTTCCTTGTGGGTTCCACATTAGAGCTGCTGCTTTGTGATTGATTTAGTATGTCTTCTGAGTGCGTGACCTATATCCACTTCCATTTGCTCCTCTTGATTTGAATGTCTATTGTTTCCTGCTTGGTGCGTTCCCATAGGTTGGCGTTTGAGATGACGTTGGGCCGGTAGATTCCCAGGAGGCATCGGAGGCAGCGGAGGCATCGGAGGCAGCGGAGGCATCGGAGGCATCAGAGGCATCGGAGGCATCAGAGGCATCGGAGGCATCGGAGGCATCAGAGGCATCGGAGGCATCGGAGGCATCGGAGGCATCGGTTAATGAATGTCTGTAAATTGTTCAGTATGTTTTGGTGGTTGTCTTCATGTAGAGTAGAATGGATTTGACATTTGAATAAAGATTTGTAGTTTGGTCTTGAGTGTTTTTTTGTTTTCCAGATTTTGTTTAAGATGTTGAATGTTGTCGTTGCTTTTCCAATTCTGGCTTTGACATCCTCCTCCGTACCTCCGTACCTCCATCCACAGTAACTACGCTCCCAAGGTATGTAAAGCTGGCTACTTCCTCTAGCTGGTTTTGATCCGTGATTATTGGTGTGTTGTTCTTGTTGTTGATTCTCATTAACTTGTTTTTTGATGAGTTGAGTAGTAACTAACTAATAGCTAAGAGAATAGCTACGAGAGACGTCGTTCACTGAGACACTTTCACACAAAACTAAATGATACTACGACAAACGGAGACTTTCTTGACTTGAAATGATCTTTTAAATTGACAAACATCATATGTGTGATTCATGGTGCAATACAAATGGGATAAAACAAATATTTATCTCTCTCCGTTGACTATCCTTCATATTTTTTTTCCAGAAATAAGGTCCCATGGTGGTCCACCAGAAGGGGCTTGACTTAGGCTCTCTATGGCCAAGGCCTACTGTATATAAAGGAGGTCATATCTCCGGGGGTATAAAACATGCTCAGTAAAATCTTGCTTGCACTCGGCCTCCTTTCCATAGGCCTTCTCTATGGCCCCTTCCACACTTCCTTCCTTCCTCCCTATACTTCCAGTGTCCTTGCTCGGACCACACCCATCTTCAAAGTCGGCCTTCATTTTGATTTACACACCTGTGAAGTTTCAAGCATGACTGATGATGTTGTGGTTTTTGCTTTGACAAGGTGAAAACAATACCAGCATCCATGCTGAGCTCGTAATAATTTACAATTGCAAGTAATTATTTTTTGAACTGTATACATTTCGAAACTTGGCTGACAGACGCAAAAACGTGAAGCATCACCTCTATGGAAGTTTTTCTTGGACTTTATTAGTTGTAACTCAGAAGACATTCCACATGTGTACCATGATCTGCAAATATTCCACTATCCATAAACATGTATTTTTGTATTTGTATTGTGTAAAGTCACATCCACAAAAATACATTTGCAAATACGCATAACTTACTCTGTAAATACAGATTTTAAGGTTAACATGTAAAGTGATATCTACACATTTGTGCATCTATTTCGCATTTGCAGATCGCTTCCTGTGCATTTGTGGGCCACATGACATTTGTAACTTTCCTTGTGTTTGTTTACAGAATTCTGTCCGGTTGGTACCGCAGCAGATCTGTAGATAATAGTTGTAATCCACAGAAGACAATTCACAAATACAGTATGTAACATGATCTGCAAATATTTCACTACCCACAAATATTTGCAAATCGCCCTGTATTTTTGTGGATGTTACTTTACACAACACAAATACAAAAACACATGTTTGTGGATGGTGAAATATTTGCAGAAAAGTGTAATTAAAGAAGTAAAAGTTATGGAAAAGGGAAGTCACAAAATAAGGAATATGGAGGATGTTTTTGAGAAGAGATAGTCTAAAACATAGTTACATGGGTTATCACGCATGCACATACACATGTGCTTGGAGGTGACCTGACGTTAAGGAGGATGCATGTGTGTGCCCACGTAAATGATATCACTATATATTTGCCCCCCTTTTTATTTTCTATTAACTTATTTGTTGATTTAATTTATGATTACTCTCGTATTTTTGTATTATTATTATTTGTTTTTTGGTTTGTTTTTTATTTGTTTTGTTTTTTTAACTGTCATTATTATTATTGTTATTTCTTTTCTTGGTTTTGTTGTGGTTTTGAATGTTGAGGTTGTTTTCTCTAAGTGTACTTGATGGGTTTGTCTGTAAGCTCATCTACTTAAAAGTTGGTTTATAGACTGTTGTAATTACAAACAGTGGATTGCATATATGGAAACTGCCTTGAAAAAATAAAGTGTAAAATAAAGGTTTAAACATTTGTGGAATGTCTTCTGTGGGTTACGACTAATAAAGTCCAATAAAATCTTCCACACACACCTCTCATTGAAAGTGAACAAACTCAAACTATATATATTTGACTCATTTATTTTCTTTTTGTTCCCCCTATACTCTACACATAAAAGGAAGGATGTCTGTATGTGTTTAAGAGCAGATATATGTCATATATGACCATCTAGCCTCATTCAATGCCAAACACACCCATTATCCACATCACACACACACACACACACACACACACACACACACACATTCTTCAACCTGCTTTATCCCCTTGTGTTGTTTTAGTTTTGTTTTGTTGTGTTTTGTTTTGTTTTTATTTGTCTTTCTCTGTATAATATATGTTGGTATATATATATATGTCCCTGCCCATGTCTTCACTTGTTTTGTAATCACTTTATGACACAATAAAAAAAAAAAAGGTGAACAAACTCTTGAATACAATAAAGAGAAAGTATTTTTTTGGATG
>CAKAOI010050242.1:7761-56696 GCA_916701655.1 Sebastiscus albofasciatus | reverse complement strand
ACATCTCACACACACACACACACACACACACACACACACACACACACATTCTTCAACCTGCTTTATCCCCTTGTGTTGTTTTAGTTTTGTTTTTATACTTTGTTATTTGTCTTTCTCTGTATAATATATTTTGGTATATATATATATATATATATATATACATATATATATATATATGTATGTATGTATGTCCCTGCCCATGTCTTCACTTGTTTTGTAATCACTTTATAACACAATAAAAAAAAAAGGTGAACAAACTCTTGAATACAATAAAGAGAAAGTATTTTTTTGGATGTGACTTTACACAGCACAAATACAAAAATACATAATTGCGGATAGTGAAATATTTGCATATTGTGGTACATTGTGGGTTATAACTATTAAAGTCTAATGAACACTTCCATACACACCTCTCTTTGAAAGAGGACAAACCCTTGAATACAATAAACAGCTGGGTCGACAAATACTTGAGTTAATAGGCTGCTATCATCATCCTGTGACAGGTGAAGTGGTGACTGTGCAGGACCGTGGATGGGTGGAGCTGTGAGAGGAGGTGGAGCTCTGCCTGCCTCTCCAGGAAACACCATTTAAACCTCTAGTGGGAGTGGACAGTCGCTCTGGATTTAACTCGACAGAGGCACACAAGCATCACTCCACAGCAACAAGTCGCTTTTCTCGCAGAAAAAAAAGGTGTCCAACAAACGAAGGAGAAGCTTGAGTCATGTGTGGTGAGTTTGCTTTCTTTTATGGAGTATTTAGAAAGTTGTTGGAGAGGGATCCAGCTCCTTTACGCACGAAAGGAGTCAAGCATGCGAAGAGGCATTTTCTGCAAAGTTCTCCCATCATACTGAACTGATGTGTTAATCCTGATCTGGTTCTAAGTCCTAGTGGTGATGGAAACAGTTAATAGTGAACAGAAACAGTCCGGTCTGTCCTGTTTGATCGGGTTTGGATTTCTGAGAGGTTTTTACGCGCAGCTGCGACGTGTCAGTGTTTCCACTCACGGATGTTGACAGGCCAGTCATACCAGTTACTGTCTCAAAGTAAATTAAATTAAATGACATCCATGGAGCTACTCCTCACACCCATCCACCACTAACTACCCAACACACATCGCCTCCTCTCACGTGTTAACTCTCTGAAACAGGGAGGTTTTAGTGAATCTTTAACTCTTAACTCGTCTTCAAGGAAAGAGGCCAGGAGGGATGTGGGAGGTTTTACAGCAGCAGCAGTCTGACTACCTACCTGGCTGCTGCCGCTGCTGCTGCAACAGAGAGCAATGTGTGCGACCGTCAATGGCCAGCTGTGTGCTGCTGGAACATTCCTACACACACACACACACACACACACACACACACACACACACACATATAGACACACACAGACACACACACACACACACACACTTACACTTAGAGGAGTGTACACTTACACACACACACACACACGCACTTACACACACACACACACACACTGACACAAACAGACACACACACTTACACATACAGACACACACGCAGACACACACAAGTTGGTCTTAGTGTTTTGTTGTGTTGTTTTTATGCTTTTATGTATAATTGTACAGCACTTTGGTCAACTTTTGTTGTTTTTAAATGTGCTTTATAAATAAATTTGTATTGGATTGGACACACACACACACACGCACGCACACACACACACACTGAATACAGAATGCATCAGCTTGACCAGCTCCATTACTGCTCTCTGTCTCTCATGCAGCCTGATGTGAGTTCTTGTCCTTCCCAAAGCATATTAGTGTTGTAGGTTATAGGTGAGGAGTATACAGACTTTAAAACTAGAAGCTAACACATTCTGACTCACAGTAGATGAGTGAAAGATATGTTATTTGTTTTGGAGAAACTTAGATTTTCCCTTAAGAGTTCCCTCAGTTCTTTTGAAAAGACTTGGAAACGTCTCCTAAACCGTAATGAATCTCTGACCTCCTTTCCTGGTTGTGACGACCGAGCCTTCTTGTTTTTTGTTTTGTTTTGTTGGATAGGCGTTGTTGTTTTTTAATTTTTAATTATTTTACTTACTTTATTTATTTTATTTATTTTATTTTTTATTTTATTAATTTTACCTCATATTTATTTTATTTATTTAATTTTTTTTTAATTTGTATTTATTTTATTTTATTATGTTTAATTTTTAATTTATTTAATTTGATCTTATTTTATTTATTTTATTTTGTGTGTATACAGTATGTGTTTTATTATTTCATGTGCGTAGTGAGTTTCTAATTTTGAGTCTTGTTTTAACTGTTTCCATTAGTGTGATATTGGTTATTTCCTTTATTGTTGGGGGTGGGATGGAAAAATGGATGAAAAATAGAAGACTACTTATTAGCTCTGTAATTTATATCCCTACTCTTCCAATTTAAAAATAATAATAATACAGAAGCTCTGAGTTGACCTCATCTATCAGCATGTTCTTCCTCAATAATCTAGTTTTAAAGAAAAGTGGATATTGATGTCATCTAACAACGACTGGCAACGGTCTGTTCCAGCGTCCTTCGCTGTAGATTTATCCTTTAACAGACTCTTTTCTACCGTTGTGTGTAAACTCTGCCTGTAAACTCGGTTTCTCAGAGGAGTGAAGTTCTCTTTCTCCCCCTCTCTCTCTAAAAAGGGATCTTTGCCTACCTGAATTACCGAGTGCCTCGCACCAGAAAGGAGATATGTGACACGCTAGTGAAGGGACTGCAGAGACTGGAGTACAGAGGGTACGATTCAGCAGGTGAGACACTCGGGCTTCACAGCATTTACGCACACACACACCCCCACACACACACACATCATGCACAAAAGCTCATAGTCCTCCTTGGCAGCACCTGTATGTCACGTCCTCAACAGAGAAAATCAGGCCAACAACTTGCACAGCTCTGGAGTTCAATCACGGTGAAACATATGGAACATATAGTCGTATAGCTGTTGGCTTGACAAGGCTGAAATACTTTAGCTCCCGCTACGGCATCAGGAAGCTCCGGTGACTTCTAGCTGCAAACCTCCTGCCACCTGGACATTTGATATTGTTCAAACACACACACACACACACACACACACACACACACACACACACTGTGTTTGTTCATCCTATTTGAATAAGATGACGCCACACAATTAATAAGAGGGCCTTTAATGCTTGTTAAACACCATAACCTACCTACTAGACAATACTCCCACAATAAATAACACCTCAGATACTAACATGTTAAATCCTGACAGATATAGATATAGATATAGATATAGATAGATATAGATAGATAGATAGATAGATAGATAGATAGATAGATAGATAGATAGATAGATAGATAGATAGATAGATTGATTGTTGATTATTGTGTTACAGCAGCAGGTTATCCAAGCAATGCACAGGAACAGTACACAAAATGTTCATGTCAACACTAAAGACATATATCCATAGAATAAAGAATATTGTAATACACTATAAATACACACCTGACTACTACAACTAGCATAACAAAAGATCTAAATTAAATCTATGTCTTTCCCCTCCCGTCCGCGTGTTTGCAGGTATCGCCGTGGACGCCCCCAAGAAGAACAGCAAAGACAACACCATCGTCCTGATCAAGAAGAAGGGGAAGGTGAAGGCTCTGGACGAGGAGCTTTACAGTGAGTTCATGCACATTCATATTCATATTTTGATGTTTGTTTGTTGCTCAGTATTTCAATGTTGATGTCAGTCTGTTCGTGTCAGTAAAAGGATCACTGTTTTTTTTTTGCTTCTTCAGAGAAAGACTCGCTGGACCTGGACGAAGAGCTGCGCACACACTTCGGCCTCGCTCACACTCGCTGGGCCACACACGGAGAGCCGAGCCCCGTCAACAGTCATCCTCATCGCTCTGACAAGGAAAATGGTAATATGCGCTTTTTAAGCACACTCACATACGCAGTACAGTATACAGTATAAATGCATTTAACACTCAACTGTAAATCTCTGCAAAAACACACTGCAGGAATGTTAGGAATGCGGTTTTAGGCTTTTAGTGAAACACAGAAGCTTCATGTGATAATCAGGGAAGGTCAACTCTGACCTTCTTCTCTGTGACGTCATGTTTTCAATTCATCAGTCATCCAGTTATAATAGCCAATAAAAATAAATATGCTTAATACCTTAATTTAGCACACCTTCACACACCTCCTGTTCTCTTTGTTATAAGCGTGGCGTGGGCGAGTTCACAGGCGTGTCAATGATGTACTGATAATAGTAATAGTGTTTGTCCATTAGTCCTAATGTCTAATCTATTCACTCTCACTGACTCTTTCTTTTTCCTTTTCTCAGAGTTTGTCGTCATCCACAACGGCATCATCACCAACTACAAAGAGCTGAAGGCGTACCTGGTAAGTCTCCTTATCTTCAGGAATTTCTCTTGTACAAACACCCGAGTTGGAAATCTCGTTCGGTTCCATCTCAGACCCGCTCGCCCGGTGTCATCTCAGCACCGCCTGGTGTCATCCTCCTGCTCAGCGACGAGCCGCTCCTTCGCTGTCTCTTTGACAGTCGTAAACATCTAATGAGCCGTATAATTTCATTGGCGCCATGCTGATCTGTGTTTAAAGGTTAGACTAATTGTTCATCTGTGGTTGTGTCATTCGTTGTGTTTATTCAGCTGGTTTGTTTCATAAGTCACTCTTATGTCCACAGCGGGGGCAAAGGAGCTACAAAACAGCACAAATTTGAAACAAAATTCATTTGATCAGATAAATACATGTATTATTTCATGAGTTGTTTTTAAATCCCTCCAGCTGTCAGCACTAGAACTATCTATTGAGGCGCCATTATTCAGTATTACTCATTAACTAAGGAGTGACTCGTTGCCACGTTGTACTTGGGCAAAAGTCAGACCTGACTGGAATATATACACACAACAAGCATCGATAAAAAATTAAGATACTTAGATGTATTTTTTGTTGATTTGAGGGAGAAAATTAAATTAAGCTTTTTTTTTTGTTAAAATAGCATAAATACCTTTTCGCTGACGATACCAATGAAATCTGTTCAAACTAGATTGTTACACATAAAACATTCAGTGTGAAATTACTTAACCGGCGCATGCAACTTCAGTGTGTAAATGAATCGCTTTAGCAAATAAAGTATTGGAGGTATATCGCAGGTCCTTCCTTCCTGCAGCTGTCAGACGCCACAACCAGCACTGCACCCAGTAGAACACGTACACACCAAACACTGACAATAACTGCACTACACTGTACACTGACTGTGCAATATCATTACTGCTCAGGTGTAATTCATACCGTGCAATATTCTCAGGTGGAATGTCATTTCATTGTCACCTCGCAATATCATTTTTCCACTTGTGCAATTTTTTTATTAGTCTGTTTATTGCCAATACTGAATGTACTGCTCCTTCTATTTCCTTCCTCCTTTCTTTTTTTATTGTGTTAGTTGATGCATCTTGTTTTTTGCACTCTCCCCTTTGCGGCTGCACACTGCAAATTCCCCCACTGCGGGACTATTAAAGGAATATCTTATCTTATTTTATAACCTGGTCAGTTGAGGACATTTTCATTTATATTAAAGGGCCAGTGTGTAGCGTATCAGGGGGGACCTATTGGCAGAAATTAATATAATATTAATAAAAGCATGTTTTCTTTAGTGTATAATCACCTGAGAATAAGAACGGTTGTGCTGCCATTACCTTAGAATGAGACGTTTATATCTACATAGGGAGCGGGTCCTCTTCACGGAGCCGGCCGCCACGTTTCCACAGCAGCAGAGCGGACAAACCAAAACTCTAGAGAGGGGCATTTGTGTTATCGCGTTTTCACATCGACCACCGTAGCTCTACTATATGCTTTGAGCACAGGAGAAGTTTCAGTTGGTTGTAATCTGCAACAGAAAGTTATGGATTTCCACCTAACAACTGAAGCTTTTACCTTTTTGTTTGATATTTATATTATATTATATGAATTCTGCTACAGTTTTGCTTCCTACTGTCACTAACCTTAAGTACTGAATGAATAATAAAGATGTAATTTATGAAACCACTGCAGTCTGATCTCACAGGATGACTGACGGTGTATCCTCAGGCTGTTTATGTTATATTAATTGATGAACTGTGCCTTCCTTCCTTCCTCAGATCGCCAAAGGATACGAGTTTGAGTCAGAGACGGACACAGAGGTCATCCCCAAACTCACCAAATATGTTTACGACAACCGAGAGAATGACAGCATCTCCTTCTCCACCCTGGTAGAGCGGGTTATTCATCAGCTGGTGAGTAGCTCACACACACACACACACACACACACACACACACACACACACACACACACACAGCGACACATCATCACTACAACACACAACACTGTCTGCTACCATGAAGACACGAAAACATAACTCACCCCCTTTACAGCAGCACCGCCAGCGGTAGCAGGCTTATCTTTGATTTGTTGTAATATTACTAGATATCAGGGGTCTGCTTCTAGTTCTTTCTTCTGCCGGTGAAGGAATATAACTAAGTGCATTTACTCAAGTATTGTACTTAAGTACAATTTACGGTAACACTCCGCAAATTTCATGGTAATTAGGTGATAATTAGCAAGTAACCTATCTGAAATATCTTTGTAATAACTGTCAAATTACCCCAATAATATTATTATTATTATATATATTATTAAATGTATTGAAAATTACTTTATTATATACATTATATAATAATTATATGCTAAAATAGCATCTAATAGTTAAAATAGGGCCCTTAGGTTTGAGAAGCGGCTGCTCTTCATCAGAGGTTTTAGAAAACTAATAGAAAACACTTCTGATCAGACACAAATCTCACCATTCACCAATTTCAAATAAGTTATTAGCTAATTATTATCTATTTATCAGCAGACATGGAAATAAAGCATATCAATTAACTTTGTATTCTTTTCCTGGAGTTGTATTAAATAAATGACCAGCTATTGGGAAATAGCAGAGTTAAATAATGTCTATAATAAAGTCATTTTTGATCAATTTTGAGGTAAATATCGGGGTAATTTGGCAGTAATTCCAGAGAGATTTCAAATAGGTTACTTGCTAATTATCACCTAATTACCATGAACCTATAAAAAAGCGTTACCCAATTTTGACATACTTGTACTCTACTTGAGTATTTCCATTTTCTGCTACTTTAAACTTCTACTCCACTAAATCTCAGAGATAAATATTGTACTTTTTACTCCACTACATGCATTTACAGATACAGAGAGCTTTATTTATCCCCGAAGGGCAATTCAGTTTCTGCAGTCCACCGAGACATAACCACACATTCATACTGCACAATCATCAATGACAGAGGGAACACAGTAGGTGGCATATGGGGAGGTGCAGATCAATAAAAGTACAAGATTAAAAGTATTCGCAATAAAAACAATAAATACAAGAATAAAAACAAGATGAGATAAAAGAATAAAGGAATAAATAAATAAATAAAATAGAATAAAATAAAGTGCCAAGAGTGTTTGCACATTGCAAAATAAATTCCAAGAATGTACCTAATGCAAACACGTCAACCATTATGTGGTTAGTACAAAACAACTACATTCAAAGTAAATTAAATGTTTTTGTTGTCGTTCATTTAAGATAGTTTCTGATATGAACAGTATATGATATGATGCAGTATACTCTACTACTAATGTACCTAGTAGTATGCAAAGTATCTCAAAGTGGCTCCACGCTGACGAACTACAACATTAAAATGCTTTTTAGTGAATAATGTAATATAACGCTGTGAGGAGACACTTTACTTTTGATACTTTAAGTACATTTCGCTGATAATACTTCTGTACATAATGGAGTATTTTTATGCCGTGATATTTCTACCGTTAATGAAGTAAAGGATGCCAGAGAGACACACCACAGTTTCTTGTCTTCTCCATATTAAGAGATGGAAACTTTTACATAAAACGTGTGTCATAAAATGTGTCACACACACACACTGCACGCCACCACAAAAATAGTCTCTATAGCAACCGCCCCGACTGCATCACCGGTGACATCATCACTCGTAGAAACAGATTTTTCTGGACGCTCCGAGCCTCTCTGTTCCATTGTGCTTCAGAGTTGCTTCACACTTTTTTTTGGGTTGGAGTCGCTTCTCTCTCTTCTCAGAGGAGGCAAAACGCAGCCATTTTGGATTTGGGGTAATGGGAACCAGATAGTTCGACGCACTAACAGCGTCACGACCACAACACACCCTCCCCCCTCGTCTCCCTCTCTTACCCCCCCCTTACACACACACACACACACACACACAATCTCTGAGCCTGTTCTGCTTCCACCACCACAGGCAGCGTTGTGCTTTCGAAACACAGCAATAGAGGTCTTATTTCTCTTAACCCATCAACCCCCCTTCTGCACACCAACTTACCACACCCCCACCGCAACTGCCAAACCTCACTGGGTCAGAAGAAACGTTCGTTTGTGTCCTCAAAATGTCTCTCAGAAGTTGCATGTTTTCCAGGAATATACGTCTTAACTTTACCGTTTATATATTTGACTTGTTTCTCCTCCTCTTCCCTAACAGTCAGCATTCAGTCTTTCATCACGCTCATGTAAACTCACTGTTTCCTCTGCTTCTCTGTGTCTCAGGAGGGAGCCTTTGCCCTGGTGTTTAAAAGCCGTCATTTCCCCGGAGAGGCTGTAGCCACCAGGTCGGTACCACACACGCTGCGTTGACATTTCACTTCACATTTTGCTCCGGGTGTCTGTGCAGCGGGAGCCAGACTCAACGGAGGATGAGTCAACCTTGTTACAAATATGAAGCAATCCCAAATATGTTTTTTGCGGAGACATTGTGGCTTATCTTATCCCGAACATCCATTTGCACGTGACGTGTTATTATGACTTATGTGATCTGTTTTCAATTATGGTAGAGTAGAAATGTTTTCCGGGTGTGAATGTGTGTAACTTCCCGTCCGCCTGCATGTGTCAGTGCTGTCTGCGTCTTAAAGAGAAGAGGGGGAGCGGAGGAGAAGGTTGAATTCAGGTTCCCCCTCTCCCTCCTGGGCCTCTGGCCTCTGGGCTGCTGCCTCCACGCCGGCGTCTCTGTGACTCATTAACGAAAGAGACTAGAGAGTTTCCTGTTTCTGCTGCTGGGAAATGCCCCCTGCCAGAAAGCCTCACATCATTTTATCTTCCTTTACACCTTTCGTGGTTCAGCTGAGCCGTGGTGGATCGGGGTAAAGGGAGGCTGCTGGAGAGGGGAAAAGGAGGAGGGCAGTAACTTATGATTTATGCAAACAGGCTGCCTGGCAGTGCCAATGTTTGCCAAGCTGGCACACCTGCTGCTAAATTAGGGATACTTTGGCATCTCCTGGGTCTATTGTCTGCTGGCAGTTTCTGAAGACAAGATATCAGTATATTGCACAGCTTTGGCAAACTCCGTGCGGTTAATGTGTTGAACAGTCAGCATTGTCTGTCTCCCGGAACGGAGGGATGAGGGAATGTTTGTAATCATCTAGTGATGCTTGTCACCACCCGCCCTTTTGTCGTCAAGGATCAACCTCCCGGCAGGACTTTAGCTCTCTTCGTCTCAGCTTCTCTCTCTTTAACTTTCTAATCTGTTGTTCCTCCTTTTCCCTTTCTATCCACCGCCCTGTCCTTCTCTTTCTTACTCCCTTTCATCCCTTTTGCTTCCCTTCTCTTCTCTCCTTCCCTCCCTCAGGGTAAATATCGTATTGGATAGCGACCACATGTTTCTGTTTGCAAGCCTTCCCTTTTCAAGCCCCCACACCCGTTAAAACAACCAGCGGCGTTACGTCAGCGTTAGCCGAGCCCCAGAGACGGGCTAAAGCAGAGAGAGAAAAGAGGGATCAAGACAGAGAAACAAGGAGAGGCCCTTTGGACAGGGTTTCTCAAGAGCTGGTGTCACAATAACTAACTCGTAATAACTCTTCGCCATGAAGAGGTTGCTTTTTGACATACTGTTTGCACTGTGCTCACAAGGTTTCATCTGTTCTGAGGTTAGTCTCCTCACACCTTCTCTCACCTCACCTGTCAAATATATACACACGGCTGCACCTTCTCAGCCAATAGGAGACGCCCACATGGGGATCAGTAGCCAATGAGGAAGCAGAGGGACTCGGTCCAGGAACTGTGAGCAAATCCTAGAAGGATGTAGACTAATGGAGGGATCCGTTTACCTGTCTGGTGTTCAGGATTAGAACGTTTTAGTAGATGGGACGCAACGTGAATTAAGACCTGGCTTCAATTCGGCCCTTTGCTGGATGTCATCCCCTCCTGTCTCTCTCCAAGCTGTCACAATCCAATAAAGAAATGTCCCAGAATATATATTTTATTATTTATTTATATATATATAAAAATACACTTTTTGGAAGTGCGTTTTTGGAAGTGCGTTTAACGTGCTTAAAGTAGTTCAATATTCATGTTTGAGCATGAAAACACTAAAGAAAACGGAGACTTATTGTTTTTGTTTCTTTGTGTTAATTTTTACAAAATACAGTTTGTTAAATTCTTATTTCTTGTTGCAAGTTAAAACTACAATTTTAATATATATATATATATATATAAGAAAGGATCTGGAATAAGTGGGAGGATGTCTGAGCCTCTGTCTACACAGGGATGAACCCAACCTCAGGATTGTGTACAAAATGATGAAACACTAATGTTACAAAGAGTTTGAGGTGGTGCATGAAAGAAAAAATTACTGGGAGACAGAGAGAGACCATAAGGAGTGGCAACATCCGCGTAGCCACGGGTGTGCCCGGATGTGTCCATCATGATTCTAATAAAATTCCATTGTCTTCAGTGTTTGACAAATATTAGCAAAGTAAAAGACATAACACAGTAAGAATTGTATTGATTGTACAGACAGGGGACATCCTCAGTGAAGGTGTCAGTAAGTAAATAAATAAATAAATAATAATTTAATTGATTTGTAAATACAAAAGTTCTGATCAGTCAGGTATAGGTGTGGTTTTGTCATTTTTCTTACTTATTATAATCTCCTTTGGTTGTTTTTATGTCCCTGTATTTGTCTGCACTTGTTCTGTGATCACTTTATCCCGCAATAAATAAAAAAAATTAAAAAAATAGAAATAAAAATAGATAAACAAGAAAAATAATAAAGTAATAAATAAATAAATGAATAAATAAGTAAATAAATAAAAGAATAAATAGATAAACAAATAAAGGAATAAATAAATAAAGGAATAAATAAGTCAATAAAGGAATAAATAAATAAACAAATAAATAAATAAATAAGGAAAAAAGGAATATGTATGGTTTTAAATATTAATAGCTATTGGCAGACTGTGTGGGCTAAAACACACAAGAAGTTTCCTTTACAATAATTCACTACCTGTTTACAATCAGGCAGAAAACTCATTAAAATATGCAATAATAATGAGATGAGTGTATATGATGGAATAGAGGCTCACCTTGGTACTTGCCTACATTATATTTCACAGGTCCTCCTATGTTAATATTTCTGTCTGTGTGTTTGAGCGCTAAGGAACTTAATTTTTGTTGGGAGTAATAGAGCAGGGTAGAGGAGGGTCGGATGTCAGCTCATCTCAGCGGTCAAACTTTCACAAAGCACCACGTGAGCGTGTATGTACGTATCTGACATTGTTGTGTGTCTACAAAGCCTAATCCTCTCCTTCCTCCCACCTCACCCACACTTTCTCTCCCTCCTCTTCCTCCATCTCTCTTCATTCTTGTCCCGGCAGGAGAGGAAGTCCGTTGCTCATTGGTGTGCGAAGCGAGCACGAGCTGTCGACTGAAAACATCCCCGTCCAGTACAACAGTGGTGAGCTCTGTTCCCGTCTCTCTCTCTCTGTCTGTCTGCCATTATCCGCTTACACTGCACCGTGAATCTCTGCACACTACCACACACACAGCCGCCGCAGCAGAGATAGAGAGAGTATTCATAGTTCATCAGCGTATATTAAATTATCTAAAAATGATCTTGTTCCTGGCAGCATCTGTGTCTCTGAGCTGCATAAAGATACTCCAACAATCAGTGTTTTATTGGTCGAGTAAGCAAATCAATTTGACTTGTGAGGCTGCTTCTTAGTCACAGCACAGAGAAGAAGTTTAAAAGTAGATTAAGTCTTTTGAACAACTCTATTTCAAAACTGATCAAGAACTATATTGCTAAAATATGTGAGAAGGAAATGAGAGAAACCATGAATTTATAGAAGCCGTACATCTTGAATATATACTTTCATTTTTAAAAGAAGACTAAATCATTCCCTAAAACAGCCGGGACACTGTAGTTTAGAGCAAACTCAAAACAGGAGCAAATATTTGTCGGGGAATATTTCTAGCCAGCAGGACGGTGTGTGCGTGGGATCGACTCTAAATAAACTACACTGCCCGTGTTTATCGTGATGAAGGGACACGTCACTGAGAGCAACAGTGCGGCTCATTGATGTGTTTTTAAAAGTTTTTTTTGGGGAAACAACGGAGCTTTTATGGCTGAGATGAATATGTTAAATCAGGCTTTGACTACACAGTTTATTTAAATGAAAAGATCTGCAGAAAGTTTAAACGGTAGCCTTAAAACGAGGATCATATCTTCTCTCTTTGCTTTCTCCCTGGATCCCTGGAGCAGTGTAATATTAATCTAACTCTCGATTCTCTTTCTACTGTAACAAATCCAGTAAAGTGACGCTCTTGGCTAACCGGAGAAGTGAACACTGTTTAGTTCTGTTATTCATTGTGCAATAATTCTGTTAAACAACTTTCTTAGAAAGCCCCAAAGTGCTGCCAGGGATCTCTTTGTGTAGTTTCAGACGGAACAATAGAGACTTAAAACAAGAGTTTATCTTGGTACTTCATCTCGACTGCGCTCAGGACTGTGTCTTCACCGCCTTATCTGCATACTTGAAATATATGGTTCTTAATGGTTCATTTGAGAGCGGTCCAAAGTGCGAGGCAGGGCGTGTCGTTTTAATGGTTGAAAAAACAAATCCCTTCAATTCTCTTTGGCCCGTCTCTTTTCATAACATCTGATTGCCACACTTCTTCTTTATGCATCTTATTACAAATAAGATCATTGTCTTTTCTTTACTGGAAATCTGCAGAAGATGGCAAATATCATCTTTCTATTGCTGTTTATAAAGCAATACGGACGTTTATTCATGACCTTAATCCGTTGTAAATGTTCCTGGTAGCTGCTGTTATGTTCCACCTCGAACCTTTTCTGATCTTATGGAGCGTAAAAATCAGAATTTCACAACATGACAGACCCATAAACGCAGCGGTGACCTGACTCCATCTGGAAGTCGAGAGGAAGAATTCAAGTGATGAGCACATCTTGATTGCTTTAGTCGCTCAAAGTCACTGTGCGACCTCTGACCCCCTTGACCTCTTGGCTTTTGACCCTCCGCAGTTCACTTCAAGGAGGGAGTCCAGGAGAAGAACAGCCATAATCGTCCCGACTGCTCCAGCGAAATCAACTCAGTGGGGGATGGCAGGCCCGTGGAGTATTACTTTGCCTCTGACGCCAGGTGAGATTACAATCGTCTGTGTTTGCCGTATCATTGAATTCTTAGTCTCCCTCTCTCTCTCTCTCTCTCTCTACCATCTCTATCAAAGTATGAGGAAAATAAATCATAAAAGGAAACATGTTTAGTGCCCTCTATAAACACCAGGCTCATCAAGGTATGAGGAAAAGAAATAAAAATAATAAACCCGTTTAGTTCCTGCTATAAACACCAGACACGTCACATGTATCCGTCTTATCTCTCTCTCTCTCTCTCTCTCTCGCAGTGCCATCATCGAGCACACCAACAAGGTGTTGTACATGGAGGACAACGACATGGCCGTGGTGACCGGCGGGAAACTCTCCATCCACAGGATGAACCGGCAGGTCGGTGAGGATCCGGTGAGGGCCATCCAGACGCTGCAGATGGAGCTGCAACAGATCATGAAAGGTCAGACAACAGTCAAAAACACGAGGACAATACATTCATTTAGTTTTATTTTAGACAACTAGTTGTGCTTAAAAGGGTATTATCAGGTAACACAGTAAAGAAGATAAGGCATCCTTTACTTAATTAAAAGTAGAAATATCATGGCCTCCTTTATAGGTACAAGTACAGAAGTATAATCAGCAAAATATACTTTAATAATCAAAAGTAAAGTGGCTCCTCTCACAGTGCTATATCATCATAGAATATTACATTATTCACTAATGAATACACGTTTTAATGTTGTAGTTCGTCAGCGTGGAGCCACTTTGAGATACTTTGCATACTGCTAGGTACATTAGTAGTATATAATGCATCATATCATATACTGTTTATGTAAATGTATGTAGTGGAGTTAAAAGTACAATAGTTCCCTCTGAGATTTAGTGGAGTAGAAGTTTAAAATAGCAGAAAATGGAAATACTCAAGTAGAGTACAAGTGTCAAAATTCGGTAACACTTCATTTTTACAGGTTCATGGTAATTAGGTGATAATCAGCAAATTAAATGCAAATTAATGCCAAATTACTCCCCAATATTTACCTCAAAATGTATCGAGAATTACTTTATTATAAACATTATTTAACTCTGCTATTTCCCAATAGCTGGTAATTTATTTAATACATTTCCAGGAAAAGAATACAAAGTTAATTGATATGCTTTATTTCCATGTCTGCTGATAAATAGATAATCATTTCTTAAAAAACCTCCCTGAATCATGGCATCCAGGTTACATTTGTGTCGACAATAAGTCACAACGGTGAGATTTGTGTCTGATCAGAAGTGTCTTCTTTTAGTTTTCCACCTCCGATGAAGACTAAGGGCTCTATTTCAACCATTATATGCTACTTTAGCATATAATGTTTATAATAAAGTTATTTTAGATACATTTGGAGATAAATATTGGGGTAATTTGGCAGTAATTCCTAAGAAATTTCAAAAAGGTTACTTGCTAATTATCACCTAATTACCACGTGTACCAAGTGTTACCGGGTCTTGTTAAAACATACCAGAGATCAGGGGTTTTAAAGAACACTAACTTTGGTGAATGAAAAACACTCATTGGTGTCTGTTGTCTTACAATGAATACATTTAATACTGGCACCAGGAAACAGACCCGACACACCAGTGGTAACATGGAGTTAAAAAACAATCTTTACAGCCTCAATTATACCAAAGAAACAAGGTCACAGATGGAGGTGTGCTCCTCGTCTGAGCCGTCTAGTCTCAACAACACAAGGCCTGCGTCAAGACACTGAGACACAACAATCTTAAAACGTTTCTGATTAGACGTCTTCACTTGCTGGCAAAGTAAGGGAAAGGATCAGGGTCGGTTAACGCTGCACAAACACTTTATATTTTATACTTAAAAGTACTTTTTCCACCACACCTACTGAATCCACTGAGGACACGCAGCATGCAGTGCTACCAGTCAAAGTTGAGCTTGTAGACTTGCTCGCCCTCTGCTGGCTGAAAGCAAACTTTGCCAACCATGACACCTTAAAAAAAAGGGAGGATTTCAAAACCAAAACGGGGAGTCAGAAAAACTTTGTTTCCTTCATTCTGGTGACTCCAAAGAGTGAAAATGACAAAATAATAAGTACACTGCAGCAGCATTTTTATGCAACACTATATCTTTCTCTTAGTTCTCTCCATTTCTCTCTCCTTCTCTCACTCACTGAAGGCCCTTTCAGACACAACGCCACCACTGGGCTCTGAAACCCGTTAATTCCAACGGCTTGCAACGCGCCACGACAGCTTTTCGCTGCATCGAGCAAAGCCCAACTTTGGGCGCTGCATGTTGTGTCAAGCACAGCTTAAACATGAGCTCAAACTGCGCTGTGTTCGTGAGCATAGACCGCTCTCTTCCGCCGGGAAACAGACTGTTGGTGTAGCTCTATTGTCGTCCGGGTGGAAACAGTAGAGATTATACACACTGTACAGTTCCAGATTATAACAAAAAGGAAAAAAGGGTCAACATTTGTCATAAATCTTGAGAAATATGGGATAACTGTGACCCCGGGAGGAAAGCGGGAGAGCCTATGGCTGAAAGTAGAAACATAATACAGTTTTTCAGCCTCTTTCGGCACAGACCCTCCCTCCATACATACCCTCTACTTTAATTCTGCATGTCCTCACATGTCATGAGGAGAACTGACCAGGTCATCTGATGTACATGTATGTGCTCCTCTCTTTGCAGGTAACTTTGATGCCTTCATGCAGAAGGAGATCTTTGAGCAGCCGGAGTCCGTCGTCAACACCATGAGAGGAAGGATTTGTTTTGACACCAACACAGGTGATCTTTCAAACCTTCAAGTTTTAACGATATGGAGAAATGGTCCCTGATCCAATGCAATCTGTATGAGCCGGAGACTAAAACATGTATTTGAATGTCCTCTGTTTCCTCAGTGATTCTCGGTGGACTGAAGGACCACCTGAAAGAAATCAAACGCTGCAGGCGGCTAATCGTGATTGGCTGCGGCACCAGCTTCCACGCTGCAGTGGCTGTGAGTAGAGCTGTCAAAAGTTAGGATATACATGATGACGGTTATGATTAGTGGAAAAACACAAAGTGATGATGATGATGATGATGATGATGGTAAAACTGCTGCTTCTGTTTCCCCTGATGTTCAGACAAGACAGATCCTGGAGGAGCTGACGGAGCTGTCTGTCATGGTGGAGCTGGCCAGCGACTTCCTGGACCGCAACACACCCGTTTTTAGAGACGACGTTTGCTTCTTCATCAGCCAGTCAGGTGAAAAACAAAACATGAAAAAAAAAACTAATTTTGTCTTCTGAGGTCACTGGTTTAGTTTGGTTGGATTTTAATTCATAACAAAACAAAACCAATTTGAGATGATGCTCTTTGTTTTTAAGACAAATCTGACCATGAAACCGGCTTGTTCAGATTCAGATCAACTTTATTATCCCACACAGGGAAATATATTTTATGTCCAGTACTGCAGACATGAAGACGACATGAAGTCCACAGTAAAAATAATAAAAACAATAGCATAACATACACAAAACGACCACAACATACTCATAATAAAACACATTTCATCACATTGAGACTGAGACAGAATAAAATAAATAAATAAAATGAATTAAATAAATTCAAAATAATAATATTAAATAAAAATATTAAAAAAATAGTCAACCCACTTTAACGTCAAATATGATAAAAAAGTGCAAAAGTGCAAGTGACCAGCTAAGAGACCAGTGGATCCAGCTGCGTGTTATACAGGCCGATGGCTTGAGGAATAAAAGAGTTCTTTATTTACTTGTTCTGATTTTATTTTGAAGGGTCAGGTTGCTGCTGCGTCTGTAATTGGAGTGAACGGGATACCCACTATCCTGTTTTGTAGGATGAGTTTGGTGTACTCTTTGTGTCTCTTTCTAGGTCAATACCCATGATTTTTTCCCGTTGTCTTGATTTGACGTTGCAGCCTGTCTTGGTCCTATTTGTACTGACTGATGTATAAAACCAACAGGTCACATTAAAATGGTTAAGTTTGCGTAAAAAAAAAAAAAGTACATTCTCTGCTGCATTTTCCTGATTTTTGAAGTCCCCGAAGTTAAGTTTATTGTCTATTGTTGTGGCCATTTGCACTATTTCACTGTTGATTTTTGTGTCAGGCAGTGTGGTCATGTCATGGTCCTATGTGAAACCTGTTGACAGTATCATCATCTTTTTGTGTTTTACGTCTAACAGCGACCTTATTCTGCTGTAATTATATCTTTTCAATATCTTTTCATTCCCTCCGCTCCCTCAGGAGAGACAGCAGACACCTTGATGGCGCTCCGCTACT
The DNA here is from genome assembly GCA_916701655.1 of Sebastiscus albofasciatus. Taxonomy (NCBI): domain Eukaryota; kingdom Metazoa; phylum Chordata; class Actinopteri; order Perciformes; family Sebastidae; genus Sebastiscus; species Sebastiscus albofasciatus. The sequence continues at coordinate 38,905 of CAKAOI010050242.1, read as the reverse complement.
GTAAGGGCCAAGGTGCCCTGACGGTTGGTATAACCAACACCGTGGGCAGCTCCATCTGTAGAGAAACAGACTGCGGAGTCCACGTCAACGCCGGGCCTGAGATAGGAGTGGCTAGCACCAAGGTATGTTTTTATACTGTCTCATAACTTTATAAAATCTGTTTTTTAAGAGTCTGACAACAGTAATATGCCAAACAGACGTGTTGTTCATACTTAATATAAGTTGTCCAGCAGTATTAACAGCACTTTGCCTTCAATGTAATGATAAGTTGTACGTTATTTGCTGCACCGTTCAGCAACGCTTGGAGTTATATGAGTGTTTCCTGTGTGTGTGTGTGTTCCAGGCCTACACCAGTCAGTTTGTGGCCCTCATCATGTTCGGCCTGATGATGAGCGAGGACAGGATCTCCCTACAGCAGAGACGGCTGGAGATCATCAACGGCCTCAAGGTGCTACCTGGTCAGTCCAACAAACACCAGCAAAATCACAAATGCAAAGCATTCGGGGTCTCAACATAAACCGTGTTCGACCACCACTAACAAAATGATGCATCTTTTGTTTAATATATTCTCACTGTTAGCATAAAACCACCATCTCCATCCCTCTTGTCCTCTCCTAGACCTGATAAAGCAGGTGTTGGCCCTGGATAAAAAGATCAAGGCCATCGCTGATGAACTGTACGAGCAGAGGTCTCTACTGGTCATGGGCCGAGGTTTCCATTACGCCACCTGCCTAGAGGGGGCGCTGGTGAGTCGAGAACGCCACAGTACTCTGTCAAAAACTGCAATTCACTTCTCCTAGAACACTGGTTCCCAACCTGAGGGTCCTGACCCCCACTTAGGGGTCGTCAAAGCTTCACCAAAAGCTTCATCTACACAGTTGGCCTATATCTCAGCTTTTCCTTCATTTCTGTGAAGAAAACTAAATGAAATTGTTATTTCTAAAGTTTGGGTTATTATTTAAGATATAAACAGAATCAGGGCGATAACGGTGAAGACCTGAACACAAGTTATATTCACAGACCTTCTCCTCTGCTATCCTCGTTCTGCATTAGAAAAGTACGCAGTTAAAACAACCACGGAGCTAATAGAACAACGGCCACGCATCAGGGAGAAAAAAACACTGAGTTTGTCCAAAAAGAAGCCTATTAAGTATGTATGATTGTTAAAAAATACATAATACAGACAGATTTGTATTTAAAGTTCCTAAAAATAACAGGAAATATCAATTCATCCAAAAATCATTTTTACACAAACTTCCTGCTGTTATGCATTCACTACTTGGGTTAATTGTTCAGTTTATAAACTGACAACCCCTGACTAAGTGACATATATTATGGATATTTCATATTATATTCAATGCATAACAATACCAATACAGAACAACTGATAAACTGTACAATTAACCCAAATAGAGTTAATATTCACAGGAATTAATTTGCTCAAAAGTCATCCAAATTGATCGTTTAACACAAACTTCCTTATTATTGCGTTCATAATTTGGGTTAATTGTACAGTTTATTAGTTGTTCTGTACTGTTATTGTTATGCATTGAATATAATATAAAATATCCGTAATATATGTCACTTAGTAAGGTGTCGTCAGCTTATTCAATGATAGAAAAAGGGGTCCCTTTAGCAAAAAGGTTGGTAACCACTGTCCTAGAATTACAATATTAGGACAAAGGATAAACATCAGATGACACAGAGTTGTAATGTCTATAGTGCTGTATGTGTTCTGTTATTATGATGTGTTATTATAATGCTCTGAGCTACTTTTATTCTTTTTACTCTAATGCAGAAAATCAAGGAGATCACTTACATGCACTCCGAGGGCATCCTGGCCGGCGAGCTGAAGCACGGTCCTCTGGCACTTATAGACAAAGACATGCCGGTCATCATGATCATCATGAGAGACGCCTGCTACACCAAGTGCCAGAATGCTCTGCAACAAGTCACCGCCAGATCGGTACAAAAAAAACAAAAAACACTTTCCACTGAAACACACACACCTGGACACTTTCACACACATTTTCAGTGCAGCAAATCTAACAAAATGAATTGACTGATGTTGTTTCTCTCCATCAGGGTCGGCCCATCATCCTTTGTTGCCGGGACGACCCTGAGATGAGTCAGATTGCCTACCACACCATCGAGCTGCCGCACACTGTGGACTGTCTGCAGGGCATCCTCAGCGTCATCCCCCTACAGCTCCTGTCCTTCCACTTGGCCGTGCTGCGAGGATTTGACGTAAGTAGACAACGCCATTTTTGACTCAAGCTATCTGTACAAACTCTCGCTGCGTATAAAAAAGTCTTTTTAACTTAAAGTACTTTTTATCTTTTTATCAACCAAACTTTTTGTCTGCTAAATTGATCACTGATCTGATCTGAGATCATACAAACAATGAAATATTAGCTCTTTATCATGGGATTTTGAAAAGGTCAGTAGCTATAGTCACATAGCAATATTATACTATGAAAATTATAACAATATTAATTTTGTCTATACACAAAACTGATTAGGAATATGAGCTTTAAATGCACATATATTCTAAAACATTGTAGAATTTGCTATTCAAATGCTTTCAGTTGCACCTGTTTGTGTCTGGCTTTAATATTGTTGCATATTAGTTTTAATGCTATGCTAAGGCTTTTAACCAGTGATGGGATGTAACTGAGTACATTTACTCAAGTACTTTACTTAATTACAATTTTGAGGTACTTGTACTTGAGTATTTCCAGTTTCAGAGGGAAGTATTGTACTTTTTACTCCACTACATTTATTTGATAACTTTAGTTACTTTGCAGATTCAGGTTAATGATACAAAATATAATCAACAAATAAATTATGATGTGTTATTAGTCATTAATGCATCACTAATTGTAATCCAATAATATCATATAAATTATTCTTAAATAGGACATTCTGCATAATGAGTATATTTACTTTTTGGTACTTTAAATATATTTTGATGCTAATACTGTTAAGTAAAATTTCGAATGCAGAACTTTTACTTGTAACAGAGTATTTCTACACTGTGGTATTGTTACTTATACTTAAGTAGCTTATCTCTCTCACCATGCTGGACGATGGTTTTACACAGTTTACACAGTTGTGGGTGTGTAATCAGTGACCTTTCTTATCATAAGAACAGGAACTAGTCAGTGACTCAATGTGTGCGTTTAGGTTTTTCTTTTAACACTTTAGTGAGAGCTGATCCATCCTCTGTTGCACCATTTGTTATACACCTTTTCTATAGCTTGTTAATGTGTGTTTAAGTGTAAAAGGGAAAGTGTATGTTTAAGTAAGTAAGCAGTATGCTATGTTAACATTCAGAGAATACACCTAAAGCATCAGTAGGCAAGATTGGAGCAAACATGATTTAAAAAAAGTTATTTTTATAAAACGCTCTATATCGTAGTAGTACAGTAGAACATGAAACAGGTAACCTGAAAAAAATCATGTTCCTCTGTGTCCTCCGGTGCTCCTAACGGCATCTGCAAGATTTCACAGACCGGAGGAAAACAAGCAGGAAGAGCAGATCTCGCGAACTCCGACCAAACGGTCAAACTAGGCAGCGCTGATCAAATATGAATCAATATTCTGTTACGTTAATGTCTATTTCTCTCCTCAGATGTTTTCAGAATCATCTTGTAGCACGGTTTAGCTGGAAAATGAGAAAGTTTGTGCCGCTATTGTGAAATCTGGTGAAGAATGCCAAGTTCTGGTCACATGACCGGAGCACAGCCAATAGGAACGCTCTCTCTCTGAAATGACCTGTGATTGGTCAAAGTCTCCCGTCACGGGCTAGATGTTCTAAAGCCTGAAAACAGAGCCATGAGGAGGAGCAGAAGTCTAGTTATCTCTCAGAACACTTGAATTACAATATGCTGAAAGGTTATTATGGGATTGTTGCCCAATGATGCCGAAAATATATACTGACTACTGAAGCTTTAACATACAGCGAATGCACTTAATGTGTCGTTATTTGCTCCAACAAACCGTTTTCTTTTCTTTTTGCAGGTTGACTTTCCCAGAAACTTGGCCAAATCCGTGACCGTGGAATAATAACAGTTCACAAAGCAACGGAGAGGAGAAAGGAGGCTCATAGATTTACCCGTACAAGTGTGCAATTCGTTCAGTATGTACGTGCGTGCGTGCGCGTGCGTGTGTGTGTGTGTGTGTGTAGCAAGAGTAGGGTAAAGTAGGGCACTTTGTATGCGTGTGAACATGGTCGAGGGTGAGAGTGGGAGTGTGAGGTATACGGTACAATGATTTAAAAAAAAAGAAAAAAAAAAGACAGAAATGTGAAGTCCGAATCCGACCAAAACACTGCTGAGGACGTGCCAGTGCCACTGAGGCCTCGCGGAACAATCTATGAAAACAACATTCACACATCCAAAGCAACCAACATGCTGTGCCTTTTTTTCTTATCTCAAGATGAGCCAGAAACACACACACACTACAGGCTTAGCAGAGAAGCATTGATATGGTGTATTGAAGTGTTTACAGTTGTGCAATATGGGGACCAAATGTGCATTACGTATGCACACAATCATGAGTGAGGTGATTTATTCTCTTTCTGTTTTATGAATTTCTTATGTATATTGGGGGCATCTTACCTCTCTTTACATAATGGGAAATGTAGGAATCAAACAGTTTTTATTCCAGAGAGTTCTCTGAATTATGAAGATCTCATTTTTTAAATAATATTACGCTGCACATTCACGCCGTCACTGTGCCTGGTGGGCCACGGAGCCCATAACTTCAATGTCGTTTAGCAGAAACGATACCAGAAAGAAATTCCTCAATCTGACTCAATCACTACTTGATTCTTGTGTAATGTTTCTGCTCCATTTTGATTGTTATTTCATTTTTAATTTAAAAATATATTGTATGTCTATTCTGTTTAACAGAATTGCAGTTTTTCCAAAGTCAGTTCATGGTAGAGCATGAACCTTTTTTTCTTTTACACTTATTCTCGTCATACGTTGGAGCATTTCCGTACACATCCACGAGAATTATTTCACGCTGCACTCGTGCAGCAAAGAAAATAATAATGTACCGTGACTTTCAATACTTTTATTTTGTCAGCCGTTCGTATGGGTTTATAAAAATAATAATAATATTCTGTATTTATCTGATCTTTTTTATTTTATAAGGGTTTAAGAGAGGGTTTGATTTATATCTTTTAACTGTGATTGTATTTTATACTGTATGTTTTATAGACATAAGCAGGCACTATCAATCAATCAATAAATAAGTAAAGCATTCTATTCAAAGTCTGTCATTGTTATTCCCTATTTGCCCTTATACCTGCCAGTGTTTGTTGTGATAAGTAATATCAGATGTTGATGCTATATTACTACGACAGGAGGATAATAGCTACGGGTATAGTTCTTTTTTTATTTATTGATGAGACAAGAAGTGATGGAAGTGCATGACCATCGATTCAGTCTAGTTTGTGCTTGCTTGTCTACTCCACTACATTACAGAGGCAAACATTTTTCACATTTTTTTGACAGCTAAAGTTACTTTAAAGAATCAGATTTTACCTTTTTTTTTATCTTATATACATCTTACAATCTTATAAATTACGAGGCATTAATAAGGCAAATAGTTAAAATTAGCTCCACTTCTACCAGCTATAAATTATTATTATTATTATTAGTAGTAGTAATAATTATTATTATTGATAATAATAATAATAGTAATTATTATTATTATTATTAATGCCACGTAATTTTTAAGATATAAGATGTATATAAGATGTAAAATCTGATTCTTCAAAGTAAGTTTAGCTGTCAGAAAAATGTGTTTGCTTCTGTGATGTAGTACAGTTAAAGTACTTTCCAATTAAAGTGCATGTACAGTACATCAAACTGTGTTTATTATATATATATATTATATATATAAATATTATATGTTTTTTATATATTATATTATATATCTTTTATATATATATTATATATTATATATATATTTTATATATATCTATATTTTTGAAATATATTATATATATATATTTATATATTATATTATATATAATACATATATAATAAATATAATATATATATTATATATATTATGTTATATATATATATAAAGTAACATCCAGAACAAAAAGTTTTTCCACAAAGTTTTTGTGTGCAGAAAAAAAAAAAAAAAGTTTGCGCCCACGTAAACTGTGCGTGATGACGTCACCCGCATGCTCTCTCTCGCTCTGTGCTTGTTGTGGCGTTCCTTTCCTCCGCACCTCCTCTCCTCCTCCTCACCACCTCCTCCTCCTCTCCTCTCCTCCTCCTCCTCGTCCTCCGTTCCTCCGTGCTGCCGCTGGAGTTAGCTAGGAAGCTCTACCGGTCGTGACAGCCCGTTCTGCTGAACTTTCCTCGTCCAGGTCGCTGCTGGTAGACGGAGGCAGAGTTTCATCTGTGTGTTCTCGATGCATGGGAGTGACCTGGGAGCGGCGACGGGAGAAGGTAGGTCCGCTGGTAACCGCCACTAACCGTCACTAACCGCTAGTTAACCGTTAACCGTTGGTCCGTCACAGCTTTCAGTTCAGCCCCGGCCCCGCACTAAACTACCGCATTGATCCGACATAAAGTGTTAAAAGACGGGGGGAGTGAAGGCCTTGGTAACTTTATAACCGAACAAACGCGACGTGGATTCAACCGGCGTTCATGGTCACGTCACTCTGGCTGCTAACCGTTGATTCTGACCGTTAGACCAGCTGCGGCCGCGGTGTGTCAGACCGGTGACTTCATACCTCTGTGTGTGCGTGTGTGTGCGCGCGCGTGTGTGTGTGTGTGAGGAGGCATGCTGCTGCTGCTGCGTGGGGACATTTAGCAGTTTTACACCAATGTTATGTTATAACTTAAGGTTATAACTTGCCCATATAAACCTACACTAATGTAACATTGAGCCAAATGAATGACATGTATGTAGGCCGAGTATTCTCAGGTTTATGTTATAACTTAAAGGTCCCATATCGTGCTCATTTTCAGGTTCATACATGTATTTTGTGTTTCTACTAGAACATGTTTACATGCTGTAATGTTAAAAAAAACACCTTGATTTTCCTCATACTGTCAGCCTGAATATGCCTGTATTTACCTCTGTCTGAAACGCTCCGTTTTAGTGCATTTCAATGGAATTGCAACGGAATTGCGTTGCTAGGCAACAGTTTGGGTCCATGTTTACTTCCTGTCAGCTGATGTTATTCACATACACTGCAACAGGAAATAAACTGGGACACATTTGGAAAGTTTACGTTTAAAACCGTGTAATGGTCTAAATATTGTATATTTGTGACATCACAAATGGACAGAAATCCAAACGGCTTGTTTCAAACGCACAATTTCTGAATACGTGCTGTATGTGTATTTCTCCATATATTGAGCATTTTGATAGTTTAACAGTATTTATATATCACTTAAACCTGCTTTATAATATAAAATACATGACAATTTCACTTTTTACAATATGGGACCTTTAAACACAGTTTGATGTACTGTACATGCACTTTAATTGGGGAGTACTTCCATTTTATGCTACTCCTACTCCACTACATCACAGAAGCAAACATTTTTCACATTTTTCTGACAGCTAAAGTTACTTTAAAGAATCCGATTTTACCTTTTTTTTAATCTTATATACATCTTACAGTCTTATAAATTATGAGGCATTAATAAGACAAATAGTTGAAATTAGCACCACTTAACAAAACACTTTATTTTCCTAATACTGTCAGCCTGAATATGCCTGTATTCACCCTCTGTCTGAAACGCTCCGTTTTAGCGCATTTTCAATGGAATTGCAACAGAATTGCGTTGCTAGGCAAAAGCTTGGGTCCATGTGTACTTCCTGTCAGCTAGTGACATTCACATACACTGCAACAGGAAATAAACTGGAGAACATTGAGAATGTTTTACGTTTAAAATTGTGTCAAGGGTAAATATTGTATATTTGTGACATCACAAATGGACAGAAATCCTGACAGCTTGTTTTAAATGCAGAGTTTCTGAATACGGGCTGTGTGTATTTCCCTGTGGATTGAGTGTTTCGATACTTTCACAGTATTTATATAGAACTTAAGCCTGCTTTATAATAAAAAAACATGAACATCTCACTTTTTTATAATATGGGACCTTCAAGGTTATAGAATAGAAATAGAATAGAATAGAAAGCTTTATTGTCATTGTATTAAATAGAAGGAGATTCACAGTTACCACTTCTGGTCAGTGCTTTAAAACAAATACTTGACTAAGACTAAACGAGGCAGATAAAACATATAACAGGCAAAACACACACAGTTATAAAGCAAATAAAACAGGTAAAGTAGATGTAATAAATATAAACAGAGGTATTACACAAGAGGTATAAAATATAAAAATAGATGTCATGTAAACAGAGGTAATTGCACTTGTAAAATAGATATTAAATCAATATCCTCCTCACAAACAATAACCATACACTTCCACATAACACACACACACACTTATCTTTTTTTATATATTTACTGTATTGTTATTGTTATTATATATATCGTGTCCTAATTGTTTGTTATCACTATTATATAGTCGTATTATTTCTTTATATTAATCTTGTCTCTAGGTTGAGGCTTCAGATAAGCCCAGTGGGGTTTTTGCCTCTTCCTGTACTTTATATTATTCATTTATGTTTTTGTTATGTTGTATAGTCTTAAATTGGGCAAAACAAATAAACAAAACAATAAACATTGAGTCAAATGAATGACATTTATGTTGGACGAGTATTCTCAGGTTTATTAAACCACAGAAAACAGGTGATGAAAGCTAAGTCTAGTGCTATATTTTATTTGGCATGTCAAGAGGCAAGTTTCAGCTTGTCAACAAATCAGGCATGTCATGTCTACAGTCTGATGCATGTCAAGGCTTCTGGTTGTTTTAGCCAACAGTACAGTGAGATCCTAGTACATATACACACAGTACATGCAGTACATGCAGTACACATGAGAGGATAACAACAAGATTGATTCTAGAAATGTGTCAAGCAACACGTGGTACTGCTGGCATCTTTTCCCCATTAAAGGTACTGTATGTAACTTTCAGAAAATCCTCGTTATTATGACACCTGTGGCCGTTAAATGAACTGCAGCTGGCTGTTAACGAGGGTCTTTTGGCACAGAGAAGTACTCGTGTCGGCACTCGTGTCGGTACTCGTATCGGCAAGTACCCAGATGGAAGTTCTTGTACTTGTACTCGGTCTGAAAAAAAGTGGTATCGTGCATCAGAAATCAGTTCACAGGGTGTTCTAGGCAGCCGAGAAAGTCGAGGAAGGTCTCAGTTTTTTAAGTCACGTTACAATCCGTTCACACATTGGCAATATAAAGTGATTAATACATGTAAAATGTTACTTATAGTACCTTTAACACATCTTTAGTATCTTCTTCAAGAGACTGGTGGTACAGTCTCAGCAGACATCTCTGCAGCAGCAGCCTGGATGTAGATGCCCCTGTGTGTGTTTTGTAACTCTGCCACATCAGGATGAGATGCTGAGTCTTTAGGCCATGCTAATCTGATATCATAGCCAGCTCACTGACTCCCAACTGAGCCAGCCAAGGCCACGTCAGACCCCAAGGCTGCACTGGACTGAACTGGACAGCAGTCATGATGATGAGCTTGGGTTGAGGATGCTGAAGGTCACTTCTCTTATCAACTCTTTGATAAGAGAAGCGTTTAAATAAACAAAACCACGTAGATTCATAACTATGGATTTTAAGGGACAAGGAAGGAAACGCTGCCTGCCATCTTTTCATGATATTCTAAATTATAAGGAGTGACAAATACTCAGTGCACATAAAATGATGTCTCTTCGTAGCGTAGTGACGTCTCTCTCTCACTGAAGCTACGATGTACTCACACCAGCAACGGGTCTGATTGTTCTCTCTCTTCCTGTCTGATAAAAAGACCAGGAGTTGCTGGATAAAACACATCAGGTCAGATAGTGTTTCATTTGTGCCTGGTCATAGCTAAGTTAGCTAGTGTTGGTGACGTTTATTATGTGAGACGAGAGATGTAGTTCACTGAGCAGTTTCACACAAAACTAAATGAGACTGCGACAAACTGAGACTTTCTTGACTTTCAAAATGTTTTAAATTGACAAACATCATATGTGTGATTCGTGGCGCAATTCAAACATGATCAAAAGAATATTTATCCTTCTGCGTTGACTACCGTTCATATTTATTCCGACATAAGGTCCCATGGGGTCCACCGGCCAGTAACAGTATTGTAACATACTGAAGTGCCCACTGACTACGGCTCTACCACTAAAATATTATATAAATATTTAGTCAACTCAAAGCCTCGTTGTAAATGTGTTGTTAACCGTTCCTGCTTCAGCTTCCAGACTTCCGCGGTCGAGAAGCAAGACACAGAAACTTAACTTGGGTCTTGAGGAGCTGCAGCATTTATTCACAGACAAACTGAAACCTACACTGACTGTACATTTACTACCACTTGACAACTTGTGGATTGCACTTGTTGGCCATCTTCACATGGCGTTACTGTGAGCATCAAAGCTTGCGTGTGGCTTTGCATTCGTTCGCATAATGTCACGTGATAAGTAGGGCAGCGTTCATGCATGTGAAGCCCATGGGCCCAGGTGTTTGCGACCCTCTGGTTGGTTAGATCATGTAAGAGATATTGTGCAGCCAGTGAGTTGGTCATCGTTGTGAAATAAACCCCGTCAGGGCGATGCGGTCTTGCATCACCCTGAAGGGGTTTATTGCACAACTTTGGCCTGCTCGCTGTACAATATCCTGCTAAAGAGTGCTCCAGGGATGACCTATTTTTGTAGGCCTTCCAGAATCAAGTATTCAACAAAGCCACGTAATAAATAGCATTAACAAAACAACTTCTTTTTTTTCGTTGTGTTACATCACAATGTCTGAATTGGATTAATCGTTCAGCACTAGTTTCGTAGGCAGTTAACATTGTTAGTGATCAGGTTTAATATCTTGTTGAAGCCAAAATCGTGTTCACCATTATTCGTTTAATTGTCTGCCCCAGTATTGGTATCTGTCCTCTCCTTTTATGGTATTTAGCCTTTGTATGGGTATGACTTCCACCACATAATGATGTGTTGTAGATAATGAAATTGAATGTTGCAGTCGGCCTATTAGCTGTATCATGATACTGTCATTATTAGAGGTCAAGTGATGTGATTGCACTGCTATGGTTAATGCTATGATCACATCGCAGCACTTTTTAGTCTTTGATTTGTCCCTCTTGTAGCCTACCTGCAAAGGCCTAGGTTTCCCTTGGGGACATTGACTTTCATCTACACTAATCGAATCCCCTTTGAATTTGAACAAATTCCTCGATGCCTGCTGGTGTCTGTCTGGCTTTCTGAGCTTACATGCAATTTTTTCTCCTCACCTCAGTTGTTCCCTGTCGGTGTCCATATATCTGTGCTGAGTCAACTGTACATTTAGTCGTGCCTAGCTTGGCAGCAAGTGAAGGATTGTACATACTGCTGTGCCTGCTGCTGCAGCTGAAATGGGTTTTGGTTATGATTAATGGCCCCATTCATAGTGTTCTTTAGCTTGATGTGTGTGTTGTGAATCGGTGCACCAGACGTTGAGGTAATACTGGAGAAAAATATCAAAGTGCCACTTTTAGCCAATGCAGCCTCCAAGCTAAAACAGCAGAGCCAGGATTTCTCTCAGAGGGAAAGGTGTTGCAGGATATTTGTTGCGCGAGGTGTTTATGTGCCGTGGCCTAGAATCCAGGGAAACTTTAATTTTATTCTAATTGAGCATAGCCATGGTTTTAGGATGATGACTCTGCTGCACCTGCATTTTAAACAATTATGTAATCAAGTGGGAAAAGCTCTGCTTTGATAATCATAGCATTCATATCTGTCAGTACCATTCAGTCCCTTAGTGGGGTTTTGAGGAGGCCACAGGGGAGATGGGAGAAGCCCAGGAAAGGGCAGAGGAGCGAGGGAATGTCAGGGGCATACAATGAAGACAAAGCCGAGGAAAATGGAAAGAGTGAGAGAAGCACGAAGAAAGTAAAGGTCTCTGCAGCTCTCCCCTTGGGTGTAGTGTGAGAGCCAGCTGGACGCGCATGTGTGAGAAGGAGGAGAAAACGCCGGGGAGGCAGAGGAAGAAAGTAGATAGAGATGAGAAGGATTCATTTTTCATCTGAGTAACGGTGCGGCTGCAGACCCACACCGACTACAGCTCAAGCCATATTTATATTTTTTTCAGTGTTTACTAAGCAACACATTAAAGAGAAAAGATGGCATGTTCATTAGATATTTAAAATCCTGGGCTGATGAAAGAGACAAACTATTCAGAATAAATGTAGGAAATAAACGGAGATGACAAGCTGAGACTGTGTGGGATTAGATAACACAATCAATTGAAGTCATAAACACAGTGGGAAATACCTCAACGAGATGCACAAAATAACAAGCTGGGAAACACTGTTGTTTTAATGGAAATGAACTGAATGATTTAGTGGAAGGGTTTGTGTATTCGTGGTGGCATACCCAAATGTGTGTTTGAAGAGGAGATGAGAGACAGCGTGGAGTTCAGTACATTTTATATTTTTTATTTTATTTTTAATGTATTTAATCAGATCAATATAAAAATGATTGATTAAGATGGTGACAGACTTCGCTGCGCCATGATAAATATTATTAAACTATTGTTGAAAACATTTCCAAAAGTTTATTTCTCCTGTCTTTGCCTTTTTCTTTTATATTGCATTTATTTATTTATACAAAAAATGCAAATGAAAAAAAATAATTCCGCAAATAATAGACCTTGAGTCTTAAATACTATTAAGACTTGTTTCTTTAATCACCAGTCATGATTACACTACTGCTACTACTGCTATTTCTACTATTAATAATAACAATAATGATAGTAATATACACCATCATTTGCTTTATTTGCTTTACTTTCTATCTTTTGATTGTAAAACAAGGCTGCAGATTTGGCTATTGTTCATTCATAGTCAATGTCACCACAGTGTTTCATCTCTCAAGCCCTCAGGAAGTGCGCTGGGCTTTGAAGCAAATTTTCGTAGTGGCCAAACGGCAGTACTACAACAAACTATCACGTGAAATGCGCTAATAGCCGAGTTATTTCCCTCCCTCTGTTCATGTGAATGAGACCCAGACCGAGGCTGGAGCGAGGGCTGGGAGGCGGAGTTAAAAGGAAACGCTGCTGCGTCTGCTCTGTGAGCCCAATGGATGCAGAAAATCGCCGGATAATTCGGGGATTTTATCACTCGGCAGTCGAGCCATTTTAGCTTCATGCGCCACTGAGCAACTCCCATAGGAATGAACGGGAGCCCACCTCCCAACGCTGTATCCAGTTCTCTTTACAGATCTATGCTCTCAAATAATAATTTCAAACTAAATGCAGTAACAGTGAAGTCGGTCAGCTGACAGTCGGTCCACCTCTACTTACTGATGGAGCTCACTGCTCACTCTGCTGCAGTTCTTTTTAGTGCCGTCACGGTGTCAAAGCTGAGACTGAGGGGCTTTACAGTTCACCTCAGCTTGAGGTGTTTTTTGGCTCTATTTGATCATAACCTCTCCCCTGCTGCTTCTTTCTTTAGTGTTCATGTCCTTGTTGTCTGTCAAACAGACATTTAACCTGTGGCTGTTTTCCGAAGAAATGACAAACAGCCGTGACTGCTCGCTGTTGCATAGCTACACGATTGTGTGCCCTCGCCCACTCACACACACACACAGAAACCCCGGCCAAGAATAATACTCCTCCTCCTCCTCCATTTCCTGCCTGAGGAATCAATGCTAACACTGACACTTTTGAAACACATCACGTGTTAACATGTATTAGCATGTATCAGTTAGCATGTGCTCATTCCAATGCTGACGGCCGTACACACACACACACTTGTTATGAAGCTGGATGCAAATCAAAGAATAATGGACATGCTTAATTGCTGTCTGCATCGGTGTGTGTGTGTGTGTGTTATGTGTGTGTTTACTGAGCAGGAGTGTGTCAGCATGAGTTTAGATATGGCAGCGAGAGCCTCAGGAACACCAAGCTGTCAGCTGCCTCTGTTCTCCACTACACACACACACTCACACATACGAAAACATTTACAGCCTCGACTTCAGCTCCAATCCACTGTTACCGTTGTCAGATGAACAAACTGGGCAGAAAGCGATGATAGATTGCTTGGCTTCAGGACTGGGCTGAAAATTGAGGGAGTGATGCCAGGGACTGACAGATGGAACCATATTAGGCCCTGCCATTCACTGCGGATCATTGGAGTGATTCAGTGGACTGGAAAAAAAGGTTTCAAGTTTCTTTATAAGTGCGGTAACCTCATCACGCTGATGTAGGCTTATTAGCGTGCTATAAATTGTTTACCATTCTGCACGGCCGTTTGGAGACAGATGATTTTGTGTACTGCTGAAGAGCCTGGTCATGTTGTTCTGGTGTTAATCTGTGTTTTCTCCTCTCTGTATGTGTTTTGTTGGCAGACAGCGCTGGTGGTCCTGACTGTTCAGCAGGATGAGTGAGGCGGAGGGCCAGTTCTACAGCGTTCAGGTGGGAGACTCCACCTTCACTGTACTCAAGCGCTACCAGCAGCTCCGCGCCATCGGCTCCGGGGCCCAGGGCATCGTCTGGTGAGAGGCTGTACCTTTATTAGCATTTAGTGATTTAGTGTCGTTGGCCCAGGGTGGTTTTACACTTTATCTCAATTGCTTTGGCTCATTTTTTGAAACAGTCTTAAAGCTGAAGGAGGCGAGAGTGGAGCAAATGTGATTAAAAAAAAGTTATTTTTATAAAACGGTCGCTATATCATGACAGTAGAACATGAAACAGGTAACCTGAAAAAAAATCATGTGCCTCTGTGTCCTCCGGTGCTCCTAACGGCATCTGCAAGATTTCACAGACTGGAGGAAAACAAGCAGTAAGAGCTGATCTGTCTATGAGAGCCGGCTGGCGAACTCCGACCAAACGGTCAAACTAGGCAGCGCTGATCAAATATGAATCAATATTCTGTTACGTTAATGTCTATTTCTCTCCTCAGATGTTCTCAGAATCATCTTGTAGCACGGTTTAGCTGGAAAATGAGAAAGTTTGTGACGCCGCCACTGCCATTGTGAAATCTGGTGAAGGAACGCCAAGTTCTGGTCACATGACCGGAGCACAGCCAATAGGAACGCTCTCTCAATGAAATGACCTGTGATTGGTCAAAGTCTCCCGTCACGGGCTAGATTTTCTAAAGCCTGAAAACAGAGCCATGAGGAGGAGCAGAAGTCTAGTTATCTCTCAGAGCACTTGAATTACAATATGCTGAAAGGTTATTATGGGATTTCTGCCCAATGATGCGAAAAATATATATACTGCCTAGTGACGCTTTAACATTCTCTAAACTGTAAGCAATTGTCACAACTGTTTGATGGGACATCACATCTCTATTCCATGTCCTCAAAAGGTAGTAACTCAACTTAAAACACTTCATTCATGCGGTGATTTTAGAATAATAATCGACTAATTCCCAGTGACTGTTTAATAGTATTTTTGCTTGTAATGCACATCCCTACTGTTGTGTCCCTCAACATCGTTACTGTTTTATTCCCTCTCATACAGAAGGTGTCTGCCTAGATGTCTCTTGTTATGTTCACTCTGCTGGTGTTTTCGTCGTGTCAGGCTGTTTTTTATCTGTTCCAGTATTATTTTATCTTTGTAAGGTGTCCTTGGGTGTCGTGAAAGGTGCCACCAAATAAACCGTATTCTTCTTATTATTATTATTACAAGGAGAGAGAAATGGAGAGTACTAAGAGAGAGAAATACACCAGCAAGAATAAATAAAAACAGATGAATAGTTTATACCGGAGGTTCACACGGCAAGTTCACACCAGAGGGGAGAATTATTCAGTTTTCTGTCCTGGGAGGTAAAATCCAAAGTTTAACATAAAAATGCTGTTGCAGTGTATTTATTATTTTGTTATAATAACCCCCATACCGCCCCACTTTGGATTTGAAATCCTCCCCTTTTTAAGGTCTGAAGGTTGGCAAGTATGCTTTATGCTGATTCCTCTTCTTTGGGGACTTGATTATCAAGTCAAGTTGATTGTGAGTCAGCTTTTGCTCTGCAGGATGCATTTATTTTCTTCTTTGATAATGACCTTTGTCTCTGTCTGTTCCCTCCTCTACACGATGTGTGACCAGCTCTGCTCTAGATACAGTCCTTGGGATACCAGTGGCAGTGAAGAAGCTGTGTCGGCCCTTCCAGAACCAGACCCATGCAAAGCGTGCCTACAGGGAGCTGGTGCTGCTCAAATGTGTCAATCACAAAAATGTAAGACTTAAAGGATAGGTTCACAGTTTTCTAAGTCGGTCTTATTTGAAAGGTGCCCATATGAACATTGACACTGCTTGGTCTAATCATGTTGATTCTGGCCTTTAAGAGAACCTTTCCTAACCTGTTTGCAACGCAAAATCCACAGTCCTTGTTCTGTTCAAAAGAATGTTATAAAGTTTATGTGCTGCTTATTTGAGACTCTCAGTTATACGAATCAAGTCGGTATCACGCAGAGTCACAACGCTTTTATTTTCCCTCTTTGTGTTTCCTCCGGAGAGTCTTTCTGTGTCGAGCTGCAACGGAGGGATAGAAACACAAAGAGGGAATTCTGCACTAAAACACTGTGACTTTGGAAGATACCCGCTTGATCTGATTAACTCTGAAGTCTCATGCCAACATTTGGAATGTATTTTTGCACAAGACAAGAACTTATAGCACATATTGCAATCGCGTTAGGAAGGGATCTCTTAATGACCAGTGTGAACAGGAGGAACGATTTCACTGTTTCAGATGTTCACAGGAGCATCTGATAATTGTTTTAAGACAGACTTGACAGCTCTTTTTCCTACCCTCTGGAATATGTGCTATATGTCTGATTCAGATTTATAAAGTACTGGATTATAACAAAGCTGTCAAAGGTAGCATGATAATGCGTTAATGCAAATTTGTTTTAACGCCACTAATTTCTTTAATGTATTGATATGATTTTTAGGTTGTAGTGGGCTCAGTTTTAAAACTAGAGTGAAGATACTGGCATCATAATTTATGAAACTATAAAATCTAATTGGTACCAACCATGTCATACTAGCTTGTGAAGGAGGTTAAATAACGCTCCAAACGTATGCTACATTTAGTTGAGGAAAAACTGGCATGTCCATTTTCAAAAGGTTCCCTTGACCTCTGACCTCCAGATCAGTGAATGTAAATGGGTTCTCAGGGTACCCACGAGTCTCCCCTTTACAGACATGCCCACTTTATGATAATCACATGCAGTTTGGGGCAAGTCATAGTCAAGTCAGCACACTGACACACTGACAGCTGTTGTTGCCTGTTGGGCTGCAGTTTGCCATGTTATGATTGGAGCATATTGTTTTATGCTAAATGCAGTACCTGTGAGGGTTTCTGGACAATATGTGTCATTGTTTTGTGTTGTTAATTGATTTCTAATAATGAATATATTCATACGTTTGCATAAAACAAGCATATTTGCCCACTCCCATGTTGATGGGAGTTAATACTCAGTGAGTATTAAATACCTGACAAATCTCCCTTTAAAGAACATTTTGAACCGATAAATAATTGTACGATTAATTTGCGATTAACTGTGGACAATCATGCAATTAAATCTTTTAATCGATTGACGGCCCTCATTATAACATAATAAAGCAGTTAAAACTTTTTTATTTAATAAATTATGCAGGGCGGTTAAAAACTGCTGGCAGACAAATTAAAATGTATCTTCTATCCTCACATTTCCTCATGTATTGTTTCATGAGAAATGAATTATGTCCCTCCCTCTTTTCTTTATCTGGTGTGATTTAAAGCAGGACTGCAATATGACCGGCAGCACAAAGACCGTAATATAATAAATATTGAAATGATTTACAAACTTGAGAAAAGAGAGCGGGTCAGCTCGCTGCAATGTGGAGGCAATTTCTTGCTCAGAGTGAGAGAATCCAGACAAACCCACTTGAGTGCTCTGCGCTCAGTTGGCTAGCTCTCCCCACAGTGAAGTGGATGTAGATGGGAGAGTAACAGAGTGGACTAATGGCCTGTCTCTCTGCTTGCAGATCATCCGTCTGATCAATGTGTTCACGCCTCAGAAGTCCCTGGAGGAATTCCAGGACCTGTGAGTGGCAGTAGAGTGTTTTTTGGCTGCAGCAATCTACTGTGGGATTCAGAGTTTTTAGCTGAAGTTAGCATTTTAACTAGCATCCCTCTGTTTACCCATCAGCCTCTTCTACTGCACTGTGCTGCTTTTATACGTTCTCTCTGCTTTAATTGCTCCTCTGCGTTCATCACTGTTCCTTTATGGACTCCTCTACTACCTTTTCTGCCTCTTCTTTATGACTCTCTTATTGCTTGAATCTCTTATCTGCCATTTTGTGTCCCTCCTTCACTTCTTTTCATTCATTCCTCTGCGTTTAGGTATCTGGTGATGGAGTTGATGGATGCCAGCCTATGCCAGGTGATCCACATGGACCTGGACCATGAGAGGATGTCCTATCTGCTCTACCAGATCCTCTGTGGCATCAGGCATCTGCACTCTGCCGGCATCATCCACAGGGTAACCGGACAAGGAATGAGTGGGCTGTGGGCTAAATGTTAATAAAACAGTAATAAGAATTTTTAGTTGCATCACTGTTGAGTGCGGTCAGAAGCCTGCTCTGTTGCTCCTGTGACCACACCAAACAATGACGTCATAGTGTACCGGCGCACCCTGGAGAGCACTTCTACATCACTGCTGTGAGGCGAGGTGTTAAACCACCAGATGGTAGATTTTCAGATGGTGTTAGTTTCCTCATTAATTCACCATTTAACTAAGTATCCAGTCCTAAATATTTACTACTCTGTGAAAAAGTGACATTAGAAAATGTGAACTTTGAAAGAAACTCTCTGCTTGTTTCAGGAGTCTTTCATGAGCAAAGGATCATGTCTTTGATTTAGGGCGGGTTCGCACCTAAACGTCCGGTTCCTGAATCGAACCAATGGGAGGATAGTACATTATTTACAATATTTCCAACGGGTCCGGTTTGCATTCACAAAGGCAAAACTCAAAACTGTCCAGAAATTGCATCGCTAACTTTGGAAGAATGTGGAAATTGTTTAAATGCGACAAAAATAAATCCCTCTAGGGTTGTGTTTGTGTGTGAATCTTTCTATAGACTGACGGATGTTCTCTCCCATCAGGACCTGAAGCCCAGTAACATCGTGGTGAAGTCAGATTGCACTCTAAAGATCTTGGATTTTGGCCTGGCTCGGACGGCCTGCACTAACTTCATGATGACCCCCTACGTGGTGACCAGATACTACCGCGCCCCGGAGGTCATACTGGGCATGAAGTACAAGGAGAATGGTAAGGACAGTCAAGCTCCAGCCTGGTGTCTCTAAAATGAAAGGGATAGATGAAGGAAGGAACAAAGCTCCACTCCTAAGACCATACATACAGATAACGCTGCTCTGTCCCATTACACTTATTTTAAAATTGACAGTATAACAGAGAGCCATCATAATTGGTTGACATTGTCTTATCATACATTAGTAATACATTCATTTGAATCTTACATATAATTCAGCTAGTTTGCCAAAACGATATCAGAGAACATAACGCGGAGGAAAGCATGAGCTAATTAAGAAACAGTGTCATCATTAGCATGGTTTGTCCAGCGGACTCACACAGCAGCATTTGGAGTAAACAAAGAAGCACATCACAGATGAACAGATGGTGCCGGCTGTTAAGAATAATAAGTGCACAGCCACAAGTCTTTGATCCAGTATCAGTCGGGCTCTGGCTGGTTATTAGTGGTCCAAGCACCACGGGGGCTGGAACACGCTTGGAACGGATTATTATTGATTTTATTTATAGAATTGTTTTGTTTAGGTCCATTTTACATAAAGTAATACATTAAAATTGTTTAAGCTAATGTAACCGGATTTTCTGCACACGTTTTTTATTGAAAATGAAGATGAGTGGATCAGTGGCCGTGCATTAATTCTCATAGACCTCTGTTATATTATAATTCAGCAGCGTCATTCCTCCTCTCTACTGTCCAGTCATCTCTCTCCTGTTGACTTGGTAGAAAAGGCATAACAAGCCTCAACAGTTTAACCTTTATGACATACACAATAATTCATAATGAATATGTTTTACAGGTAATTAGTAAAATACTACATTGAAGTCAATCAGAGTCCATTGTTGTCAACAAAAAACTGTGTTGTCCTGATGGACACATGACCTGTGACTGCATGGTCACTGGTTCAAATCCAGCTCAGCAACCTCGATGTGTGCATCCTCCTTTCTCTCTCTCTCTGCTCTCTGCATACATACTGTATATGTCAAACAATGTGCTCATACGCCGCTCGCAGCTTTATTCAATTTTGCTTTATTTGCCAACCATGATGACAATGAATGTCCTTACGGTGGCACTACTTTGCTGCAGTGGACCTGTGGTCGGTTGGCTGCATAATGGCTGAAATGATCTTTCACAAAGTCCCCTTTCCTGGATAGGACTGGATCCTTCCTTGTTTGTCTCGCTTTCAGTCTTTTCAGTTCTCCTAAGTGGAGGCAGAAGAGCCTCAGGGGACAGAGATGTTGTTTTAAAAATTGGGAATAGTTTATTTTGTTCATTCGAACATACTCCAGTGAAGTAGTAGTTTGATTTATAGTTTTATAGTCATTTCACTGCCAAGAGCCTACTCTACAGAGTGCCATGCAAGTCTACAGGAAGTCCACTGTAGTCATTGGGATAAAGTCCGTGCTAAAGAGATACCAAATAGTGTCCGTTAACTACACGGTGATACATGAAACACCATATAGTGGTAGGATTAGAAACAGGAAGTAGTCAGAAGGCTTTCATGTGGTCTGGCCTAACTGTTTAACCGTGTTAAAGGAGTCCCAATGAATAGTGTCATCCGTCCAAAGTTTGAGTTTTATGATGAGACTTGACCTAAAGTGGTCTGTATGATCTGGAGACATTAACAGAACACACAGATCCTTCAGCTTCAGTGAAACTGAAACAAGGGGGTTGTTTGCTGCATATGCACACTCTAAAGCAAACAGCCAACTAAGAGAGCGAGCGAGACAAACTACATACATCCTCCTCTGCTAAGCGCACACACAGGGAAAGTGATGAGGAGAGCAACAGCTGTGTAAACTGATAAGCAGAGGCGAGGAGTAAAGGCCTGGAAGGCTGCGTCTGGTTTCCAAGCCAGAGAGAGAGAGAGAGGAAAGCCAGCCTTAAGATGAATGTGATGAAAGCATCAGGCCATGGCACAGCCAGAGGATGGACCAACATGAGGCTAGAGAGCTACTGTTGTGCATTTCAATGTTTGTCATTGAAATTTAAATCATAGAGTATGTTGTACATCTGTCATCTGACTGTATATTTAACATGCATTATATGATGTGATCATTATTTAATATCTCCTCTGTGTGTTCTCTGTTCCCAGTGGACATCTGGTCGGTGGGGTGCATCATGGGAGAGATGGTAAAGGGCAGCGTCATCTTCCAGGGCACCGACCGTATCCTTCACCGCTCTCACCGTCACATTTCTTCCACCCCCCCCCTCTATCAAACCTCCATTAACACAAAGTATTACACTCATCTTTTGAGACCGTTTCGTGTCTTATAGTTCTCCTGGCAACACTTGTCCGTCCCAGTTATGCCCTCTAAACATAATCTGTTGAATAGGACCACTCAAGCTTTTCCAGCACATTCCCATTTAATCAGAGCGCTGCGTGTGTGTTTCACCACCTCCTCGATGATTATTATTAAATCTGTGCAGTTGTTTTTTCAGATAGCTATAATCCCCTTAATTGATAGAGGGAATCAAATTGAAGCAATTCAAATCATTTGCATTTATATTGGCCGTTTCTCCGTTTCTAATGGGTTTGGTCACCTCTTCACTCACCAGCTCCTTTCAGAGGCACATTCACACCTGAGTAGCTGAGAAGGGACGCAGTGTGATTCTGGAGTAGATTGCTTTTCATGGAGGGAAGTAATAGCCTTTTATTGCGGTTGTAAGTCAGCGGCCTGCTGAACGTGCATATCTATATTTTTTTGTGGTTTTTAAATGTCTTAACAACTATTGGATAGATTGCCATGAAATTTCGTGCACACATTCATGTTTCCCCCGGGATGAAATGGAGTAACCTTGGTGATCCTTGCACCATCAGGCTTCAGTTTGTTTGACCAAATATCTGCAAAACTAACAACATTCCCATCAACCTCAGCTGTAGTTTGTGTTTAGTGCTAATGTTAGCATTCCAACAGGCTAAAAGAAGATGGTGTACATACACAATATTATACCTACTTAACCTTAGCATGCTAGCATTGTCATTGTGAGCATGTTAGCATTTAGCTCAAAGCACCACTGTGCCTTAGTACAGCCTCACAGATCCGCTAGCATGACTGTAGACTCTTCGTCTGGATATTTGTTGTGCAAAGTGCATCACTGTCATGTGTTTGTGTCTTGATTCTGCGTCTTATCAAACGTGACACATGTACGTGCCCATAATGTAACTGAGTTCTCCATAACAAGCGTGTTGTCCAGACATCGACCAGTGGAATAAGGTGATTGAGGTTCTGGGCACGCCCAGTCTGGAGTTTATGAACCGACTGATGGAGACCGTGAGGAACTACGTGATGAACAAGCCGCAGTATCCTGGCGTCAGCTTTGCCGAGCTTTTCCCGGACTGGGCCTTTCCTTCGGACTCTGAACACGACAAACTGAAGAGTAAGAAATGTTTCACTAAAATACATTTATTTAACTTAACTTTCATATATTTGTTTAATCTCTTACCAAGGACACTGCCATCATCAACAGAGGCATTTGTCTGCAGACAGTATTTTGATGTAACAAGACATTTCCCAACAACATTACAGGGATGCAGAGGCAGAAAACTGGGTCCCTTATACACCTAGTTCAGAGGATGACAATGCAGGTTAAAAGTTGTTCTGCCCTAATCTGTGGCATGTAGAGCATCACTGAAACAAGAGAACAAATCTGGACATTCCCAGAGATGTTACCCAGCACCGCGACAGGAAGTAATCAGTCCTCATGAAGGCTGCTTAAATGAAGTGATGTCATGGACCTGTTTCCATAGTAACACTGCCCTTCCTCTGTTGCCATAACAGCAGGTCAAGCACGGGACCTGCTGTCCAAAATGCTGGTCATCGATCCCGAAAGCCGCATCTCCGTAGAAGAGGCCCTCAATCACCCGTACATCCACGTGTGGTACGACCCCGGAGAGGCCGACGCGGTGAGGAGACTGTTCCGGTGGTGGTTCACTTTTATTATCAATGTGTGACCTTGCTGATGTACGTATTTCTCTTTGTTTCACAGCCTCCTCCCCAGATTTCAGATAAGCAGCTGGAAGAGAGAGAGCACTCCATCGAGCAATGGAAAGGTAGGATGCACTGCCCTCTAGGGAAATCTATCAGCAGTGCAGCTTCACTTCCTTTCCATTACAAGTTACAGGAAAGTAAACCTAAATCTACTAAGAACCATGGTTGAACATTATCTATATGTAGTTATAATATACACATGATGTGTTTCACAAAGCATTTGGAGTTAAACCAAAGAAAACACCATC
This sequence comes from Sebastiscus albofasciatus, assembly GCA_916701655.1. Classification (NCBI taxonomy): domain Eukaryota; kingdom Metazoa; phylum Chordata; class Actinopteri; order Perciformes; family Sebastidae; genus Sebastiscus; species Sebastiscus albofasciatus. The sequence goes on along the minus strand of CAKAOI010050242.1, from coordinate 15,245 downwards.
ACTGTGAAACAACGCTGCCAAATCCTTCTAAAAACCAGCGTCCAAGCCAGGAAATAAAGATTATAGACTGTCCCCTCAAGGACGAAGCTGACTGTTGGAAGAGCTGCAGCTCTGAAGGGGCTCTTCTTCATCTACACCGGGAACGTCCCATGATTCAGAACTACTAGTTAAAGGTTCACAAGCGAGTTCTGCCCGAGGCTATTATGTTCTCAGTGATCCACAAATGACTCCTCACTGTGGAGCCTCTGACTTTATTCAGACCAGTTTAATGGTTGGATAGCAAATTATAGATATTATGAGACACTGGAGGAATCCAGGCGAGCCCTCTTTTCAGGAATGAATCACAGAGTCGGCAAAAGTGGCATCGTACGAACACATTTCTTTCAGCTCGGAAGGACAGGACTGAGAAATATGTGGCTAAGTGGGGAGACTACTTGGAATACATTGTTCATGTGGATAGATCTTGAAGTAAAGCACACAATACTCGCATACACAGCACACACACACGCACACACACTCTCTTTATGTGTCTGACTATTGATTGGCTGCTCGTAAATTAGATTAGACCATGGTGCAGATTAATGTAGCAATATGCATTTGATTTGTCTTTTTTCGTATTTTATTTGTATGTTATGATTTTGTAGATTTGGCTGCACGGTGGTGCAGTGGTTAGCACTGGTGCCTCACAGCTAGAGGGTTGCAGGTTCGAATCCGGCTTGGGGCCCTTCTGTGTGGAGTTTGCATGTTCTCCCCGTGTTAGCGTGGGTTTTCTCCGGGTACTCCGGTTTCCTCCCACAGTCCAAAGACATGCAGGTTAACTGTTGACTCTAAATTGCCCGTAGGTGTGAATGTGAGTGTGAATTGTTGTCTGTCTCTATGTGTCAGCCCTGCGATGGACTGGCGACCTGTCCAGGGCGTACCCCGCCTTTGCCTATTGATTGGCTGCTCGTAAATTAGATTAGACCATGGTGCAGATTAATGTAGCAATATGCATGTGATTTGTCTTTTTTTCGTATTTTATTTGTATGTTATGATTTTGTAGATTTTTTTATTAATATTATTTTGCATGAGTCCGAGTACACTGACGACACTTATCTTATTTTCTGCTTTTCTACAGAACTCATTTATGATGAGGTGATTGATTGGGAAGAGAGGAACAAGAATGGACTGATGAAAGAAGACTGCTCTGGTACGTACATGCACCATCTTCATTCATTATCTACGATAATGGGAAACCAAACTACTACTAGAAGTTGTCAGAGAGCATAATTAGCTTTAGCTTAATACCGGTTTTCCTGGAATATGTCATCGTGGTCACGTCTTATTTGTACAATTACTTGTACTAAACGTTGTACCTCCTCTCCATTGTGTCATGCATCAGATGCAGTGTCAGGTTCAGCCTCCCAGTCCTCATCGGCCAACGACATCTCGTCCATGTCCACGGAGCACACCTTGGCCTCGGACACAGACAGCAGCAGCATCGACACACTGACGGGACCGCTGGACGAGAGTCAGTGAACACAGAGTCCGTGGCCACACGTCCGCCTGCCTCAGTCCTCCCATTTACAGTACCCAAATATCAATCAGTCATCACCTTCCCTCCTTCTCTTCACTCCATCACCCCCCCCCCTCTTTGTGTTTTTCTTCTTTCCTCTTTAACCTCAATGAATAGGTCTATTTTTCTATTTTCTTTCTTGTTGATCCTCTTCAACATCAAACAATGTTTTGGACTGAAGCTCAAAGCTGTCTATTTTCAAAATCTTTCTCTTCTCTGTGGATATTGTTTACGTTGATCAAGTATATATGATGTATGCATCCATATTGATTTCCAGGTTACCAGGAGTAGGTGGGGGGGATTCTTTGTTTGTTCCATATGCCTGTATTTTTAATAGTTTTATTTTTTTAGCGAATATTTCGTTGAGACCTGGAGGTTATCAAATTCGAGCAGACGCGCACTGAACATAGACCACAACCGCCAGCTGCTCTCATGCATGTTACGCCAGTACGAACAAAAGCTTTCCATAAGTCGATGATCAAACACTCAAAGTCTGATTGATCCTTCAGCTAGCTCGCAGTATTACAGATCTCCACCGCGGTGCTTTCTGCACTGGTTTTTCTTTTTTTAATTAATGAATTGCCTCGAGTGATGTGGATTTTGAGCTTTTCCTCCTGACAGCTAGAGGAAGCTGTGGTTGCAGTGTTACATTTCAATTTCCTGATATAATGTACTGTATGTAAAGATGTCATGCTCTGACACTCATCGTGGCTGTAGAACCCTTTCATTACTAATAGATAACGGTGTACTCATTTTGTTAGAACTATAAACTGCACCCCCCCGTTGAACATACGGTACCGACTAACAATGTGTATATCAAAAGAACATCGTAGTCCTGTAAATCTGGGAGAGGCAAAAAGATACATGTAGTATTTATTTTTGTGTTCTTGCAAAGATGTTGCACACAATCCCACCGAGGCCCGTGTAAGATAAGCCTCCCGTCGAAGCATTTCACCGACAAATCAATGCATCGGCTGCTCCTTTTCTAAACCATTCCATTAGTGCTGGAGCAGTCGCACCATCCATCATGAATCAGACATCATGTAGATAAAAGGCAGTGAAACACACATAACGGTGTTTAACTTGCATGAAGGCATTAAAGATGCCGATAAGAAACCGTAGTTCTTGTTATAAAGAGAAATCCGTTCAGGTTCAGTTCTTTTTACTTGCAGTACCTCGATGTTCTCGGTTCTGAAAGCCTGTTTGATGCAGATGTTGTGTTTTTATTTTTTTTTGCCTTGTAAGCCTTTAATGTGTGCGTGTGTGTTATGAAAATGTACCGTGCAGCGCTCTCCTTCATTATCTCCTTTTGAATCGTCCTTAAAGACAGCAGTCGCCTGGTTTATGAGGGGCAAAGTCTCTGGAGGAAGTTGGGCCCCTCAACACAAACATGAAGACGTGTTGTGGTTTAAAATGAGGATGTGACTGAAAATCTGGACCTTGGAACTCGAGATGGAAGCTTAAAAAAGACTGTGGAGCTGCATTTTTTGCAGAACTGATTGCACAGTGTGATGGACATGCAGAAATACGACGCTCTGGAGTCACCGAGGACTTAATTGTTGAACGCTATATTTTCCTTTTTAAAAAAAAACATGACCTTATTCTTTAAGTCATGCCTTAAACGACCTGCGGAGTGGCCATTTCACTCCTACAAATCTTATCAGATAAGGACTGGGCGTTACAGTGCTCAGGACCTCTTGTACCATGTTTACCATGTTTACCATGTTTTAAAAAAACAAAAAAAGCTCCATTGTATACACTGAGCATCTCACATCTTGGTTCGGTTTATTTCTCCTTTTATTTTCAGAGATGTCCTGTGTGATTGCAATGACCACAATATAATCACCCGGCCAACATCTTTTGCCCTTACGTAACTAATAAAGTGGACATCAGTGATTCATTTTCTTTCCGTGATGCTTTGCATATTTCTCACTTAAACCTTTCCCAAACATTCTGCATAGATACAATACATGTTCCTAACTAGAGTTTAAAGACTAGCCAGTCTTGTGCCTTTTTGTCCTCCTCTTTGCACGCACTGTTCACATCATGGCACGCACTGTTCACATCATGGCACGCACTGTTCACATCATGGCACGCACTGTTCACATCATCGCACACAATTCACATATATTCTTTCTCTCAAAAGCTCTTGACGATGTATTCCGTCTTCTTGGCCTCGTTGTTGAGCTCTCCGAAGGTGTCGAAGAACTGCTCCATCTCCTTCTGCAGAGTCGCGTTGCGTAGTTCCGCGGCGGCCCGGGTCCTTTCGGACTCCGCGATCTTAGCCTGGACCGCCTGGTACCAGTGCCGCTGCTGCGCCAGGTTCGTTTTCAACCGAACAACCTCCACCTGCAGCTCCTCGTTTCTTTGCTCCAGGCTGACGGTGACAAGGACAGAGAAAGAGGAGGATATCAAAATGAGTAGCTGAGAACTGGGTGAGGTTTTCCTGCAGGAGTGAGAGGAGAACGATCGTTTGGTTTTAGTAGGTTTGATTCTTGATCGGAAAAGGCAGAGCAGGTTGGTGAAATTGTACAATTAAATCTATTAATCTCCTTCCTGTACTCTGCGACGGTAAGCTAGAGGACTTGTGGTTTTCCTCTGGTCCTTGCCAACCAGCACCGGTGACCTTCCACTGAGACTCGCTCTATCTATATCAGTAATAAATGAGGTATGTGTTGTGTCTAGGTCAGCAGCATGGCCCCTTAAATTAGCTCGCTTTCCAGTGTCAGGAGCCTTTCCTATAGGTCAACCACACAGCAGGGGCTTCTTTTCTATTAAATCCACTGAAACAGCAATTTGCCAACAGGAAGCATTGTGAATTTGTCTTTTAGGTCAAGCAATTAACATAAGATATGGAATACAGTGAGATTTCCACAGTAGACTGAAAACACAAAAACAGAAGTGGTGAAAAAGAAAGGATATATTTAGGAGTGAATTAGTAATAATCTTGTCTTTGTTGGGACATTTTTAAAAGAAACTAACAGCAGTTGTCGGTGTGCTTTGAACCAAACAGGATACAGGGTGAAGCTCGGGGTCAAGTGAATGAAAAGAGCAGCACAGCTGAGTGGACACAAACACTTTCTGGGCCTGGGAACAGTGTGTCCCTCCTCTACTGGAAATACCCCCAAGCGCTGGGAAGATCTCAAGTCAGTGAACTGAGAGTGTGATTCTGAAGCCTGAAGTACATTTAGGACATTTGTCTTTTACATGCTGAGCCTAATCTCTGCAACACGACTGTGTGTGTTTGAAATGCAAGATTACCTGAGTATTCGTGCCTCGTACTCCTCCCTCTGTCTGACTATCTGCTGTTGGAGGCTGGTGAGGAGGCTGCGGAGGGCGCTGGCGGAGGGGTCGGCCAGGGGTACCGGAGGGGGCACCCTGGGGGGCCAGGATGGCTTCTCCAGGTGCTGGGCTTCAGCCGGGGGCCACACAACCTGGCACTCAGTTTGGGATAGCTGAGGGGAACTCGCCGTGAGACGTTGGAGATGCAGCATCGGGTCCCCCTGCTTAAATCCACAGGATCCTGAGTCCAGCTCTGGCTCCTGTTCCTGCTTCTCCTCTTGGTCTGGATTCTGGATTTCAGCGAGGATGATCTCACAGGAGGACCAGGTGCTCTTGCCTTCGCTCCCTCCCTCGCCGTCCATCAGTCCCTGGTCCTGCTCAGGGGCCCACGCTCGGTACATCTGCTCCTGGAAGCTGGTTTCCATGTCGAAGACGTCTTGGAGGTCGTCGGGGGTGACGGCGTCGGGGAGGTTATCGTACAGAGAGAGAGCGCTCCTGTGCTCCTCGCTCTGCGACGGCTTTGGGCTCTGGTTCAGATGAGCTCTGTCCTCACATCCCGAACGACGTCCCTGTTCTCTCTCTCCTCCTCTTGCTTTGTTTACGCCTGGACCCGGCTCTGCTTCCCAGGCCCGTCTTCCCAGGCCTCCTCTCCAGCTGCAGTAGCTGTGATCTGGCCAGGCGCCAGTCCCTCTTCCCCCACCGATCAGTGTGGGAACCTCAGCCACAGCTGGGGCCAGACCAGGCAGAGGGCTGCAGGGGCCTGGGAGTCTGGTTACAGCCGGGCACACAACCCTGCTCTCCATTTCCCTTTCCCTGGCCCTCCCTCGCTGGGCAAAAGGTGGGCAGTTGTCGTACAGGGGGTCCGTGGAGCAGGAGCTGGCTGTGGTGGGGGTCTCAGTAGGAAGACAGTGCAGCTCCATGATCCAACCGGGCACATTGGGGGGGTGCTGGGAGCCTGAGATAACTGCCCTCCCCTCCTCTGTCTGCTGCAACTTGGGATTCAAGTCTTGGGGATTGTGGATTTGTGAGTGTGCTACGGAGCCTCCCCCTGTGCCAAGTGCTGATGCGTCGCAGGGGAGAGGAAGGTGTAGGAGGCCTCCGCCCCCTCCTCCCCTTTGGGCTGCCTGTGCCCTTGAAGCTGGCAGACAGGTTGTAGTCGCTGTGTGTGTGTGTGTGTGTGTGTGTGTGTGTGTGTCTTTAAGCAGGACTGACATCAGCTGTTCCTTTAGCAGAGCTTCTGAGGGAGGGACCAGGGTGTAATATAGTCCGGCTCATTCCTAAAGACAGTCACACATAACTGGAACCACAGAAATAGACAGTGGCCACGGGCACAAAGTGTGAAGCACACACAATGAGCCCCAGAACCTGCACTCAATATCGGTCAGGAAGATGCAAACTTAAATCCTTCATATAGTTTATTAAAAAAAAAATAACATTTCAAGAAATCCTACAGCTTATTAGGATTATTCTGACTTTGACTGGATACTGCCTCCATGGGACTATTACCTCAGCTGACTCATTGATTTTTCCTTCCCCTGTTTTAATGCAGTCTGTCCACATTAACACTGTAGGATGTGTTAAGAGCCGAGTGCTCGTACTGTAGACAGACTTCACCCCCAAGGAATCTGCTGCAGAGCATTTTATCGCTCATCTTTTGAGAGCCGCTCGGCACTAAAACCAGTGAAATGCTGTGGAGTCACCTGGCATCATCAAATCATGGAGATTTAACCCACATTGTATGGTGGAGAGGATAGAGAGGGTACCATTTCATTTTACTGGTCCACAAATTTCATAGTAATTATGTGATAATAAGCAAGTAACCTATTTGACATTTCTTTGGAATTACTGCCAAATTACCCCTCAATATTTACCTCAAGAATTACTTTATTACAAACATTATTTAAAAATTATATGCTAAAATAGCATCTAATGGTTAAAATAGGGCCCTGAGGCTTGAGAAGCGGCTGCTCTTCATCGGAGGTGGAAAACTACTAGACGACACATCAGATCAGACTCAAATCTCACCATTGTGTGACTTATTGTCGACGCCAGGGGTCAGCAACCTTTACTATCAGAAGAGACATTTAAGGCAAAAAAAATCCCCAAAAAATCTGTCTGGAGTTCCAAAACATGTGATCATCGTGATGAAGGCAACACAGTTTATAGTCTAAGTATATAGTATATAAGTCTAATGCAGTGAGGGCCAAAGAGACAATGAACTACGGAGTATTAGGGCCACATTGAGGGAAACAACATCTGAGATTTACAGAATAAAGTCAGAATATTACGAGAATAAAGTCGTAATTTACGAGAAAAAAAGAAAATACATAAAATTACTAATTTATAATATTATTATTTTATTCTCATAATACTACAACTTTTTTCTCTTAAACTTCTGACTTTATTCTCATAATATTACGCATTTTTGTTCTCGTAAACCTACGACTTTATTCTCGTAAAGTTATGGCTTTATTCTCGAAATCTCAGATTTATTTTTTTTTCCTCAATGTGGCCCTAATACTCCGTCGTACCGTTGTACCGTAGACCTACAACAATGATAAATCAAAATTAAATTAAATAATCTTTATGATGAAATAATGTTGATGAATTTTGAGGTAAATATTTGGGGGGTAATTTGACAGTAATT
>CAKAOI010050238.1:0-35574 GCA_916701655.1 Sebastiscus albofasciatus | reverse complement strand
TGTGTGTGTGTGTGTGGAAGGTGGTATAGATATACCACTTCCCAGGGTTCACAGATCACGCCTAAAACGGCTTATTAATTTCCACTCAGTTATGGGGTGTGAAGAAAAAAAGAAAAGGTGCAATCAGCGGTCAAAGCAGGGCAGGAGAAATACCCCCCCTTTCCTCTTCTACACACACACACACTTGGTTGCACCTTGAAAATTAAACTGCCCCTGGATAGGTCATGGAAAAAAGGTGTGTGTGTGTGTGTGTGTGTGTGTGTGTGTGTGTGTGTGTGTGTGTGTGTGTGTGTGTGTGTGTACAGTCTAACTAAGACTGTAGAAAATGACTCTCCAGTCTGAGCTGGGCGGGCGGGTGGTGTAACTATAATTTCACCAAAGTAAATTCATGTAATATTTATGGATGTAGATCGAGGGGAGGTGAGGAGGGGGGGGATATTATGCAGCGGGGCAGAGTGGGGCGCATCAGAGGACCTTACATTATTCACTCAGGTAAATCTATAAGTGGAGAATATTCAGGTGTGAGATGTGAACATCACGTCCCCCCACACCCCCACCCCGGGGATCTGTCATACCGGGTGATTGACTGACATGCAGCCGCTTAGAGGAGTCGAATAAACTGGCGGAGAAGAGTCAGTGTTGTAAATAATTCTGCTGCTTAAAATGCTTGAGGATTTCTGTGAATTTTGTGAGTTTTTAAGACCTTTTTTGAAATTTGAGTTGGAAACAGAATTAATGACCAGGATTGAAAATATCAGACTGCCAGGGACGGTGCACAGAAAACTCATTAACCCTTGATTTGTTTGAATTTATTAGTATTATTAGCAATATTAAGATTGCTGTGATGAAAAGTAACACAAATGTGAAACTACAAATTTATAAAAAATACCACAACAACATTTAAATGATATAGAAATATCTTTTTATTTTTTTTATTTAAAAATTGTAAAAGTAAAAAATATATAGATATTATTATATAGAGATATTTTGATGGATTTTGCCCTATATTTTATTCAGATAAGAAATCAAGTGTAGTTTTACTAAATATTTTGACAGTTTGAACTTATGATTGAATATATTCCTTTAAATCTTTTTTTTTTTAAGCAACATTCAGCCAATGATTTTGCATTTACGCCTTTCTTTGATAGGAAATAGTTGACAGCTGAAATAAAATGTGAAGCGAGAGAGGTGGGGATGACATGCATCAAAGGTTGGATGCAAACCCTATTACATGGTCAGCATCTTAAACCTCTAGGCCACCAAATTAATGGTGGTGTGAGAATATTTATCTGTATAAACATGCATGTGCAGTATTTTCTATTGCAATACAATATTATTTGGCGTTTGATCTGGTTAAGTGTAAACACCAGTGAAATAATACCTGTCTTGTTCCATGTTTTACATGCATTACCTCATCCCTTTCCTGCCCTTTTGCCCTTCCTGTTGTATTCTCCTCTCCTCTCCTCTCCTCTCCTCTCCTCTCCTCTCCTCTCCTCCATCACATCACCTTTTTAAATTTTCTTCCTGCCTTACCTCTTCCTCTTTGTTATTCCCTCTCCTTTCCTTCCCTCTCCACATTCCTCCTCTACTCGTCCCCTCTCTCATCTCCCCTCTTTGTTTCACCTCTGTTCTTCTCGCCTGTCCTTTCCTCTCCCCGGCCATCTGTTTATCCAATATGGCCGTCCCATCTCAGCTGGGAGCTTTCCCAGGGAACAAGACTTCTAATACAGTTCCTCCTCAACTTAATGGCCCTCAGCTCTGCTTTTGCCATTCCCGCTACATGCAGAGAGACAAAACAGAAAAAAAATGAAAGAGACAGAGAAGCACAAAAACCTGTCTGGATCCCCCCAAAAGACGGCCCCAGGACGACTAAAATAAACAGTGAAGCTACATTTCAAAACGTCACGGCTCTTTTCCTCCCTGCTCCACTTTTATCAGGTGGACGGACTAAATATATGTATAACGTTACACAGCGTTTGACTCCAGACAGATTCCCAACAACATGTCATCTCTTGTTACTGTGAAGTAAACATTTAGTAACGAGACGGAGGGCGAGTCTTTGTCTTCACAGCTGCTCTTTGAAATGACACGCGTCTCAAACCGTGCGGTTCTGTTGCGGGTCAATTGTTTTTTAGGCTGCAGTTGGATTTTTTTATGCAACTGTTCTACTCTAGTGTCCCCGCCTAATCTTGCAAATACTGTTCCTATTTTGAGTTGTAATTATTTCCAGACCTGTTTAACATTTTTGTTGCATCTGTGGTGCACCTGCAATTTGCTTTCTTTCGAGTTTTGTCAGTTGGTTTATATCTTCTAGCTTAAAGAAAAGTGTTGTCAGGCCTCATTTGTTGACAGTAGGTGACACACACTGTTAACTGGTATTTGGCAGTCCTCCTAAAACCTTTTACCAACACTTATTTCTGTGAAAAAGTGAACATGCATGGATAATTTTTGCTATATAATCAGAGCATCACCAGCTTTAGTGTTAGTCCCTCAGAATGGAGGAGCAAAGGTTACTATCTGAGCTGCACGCCATTTTTCAGTTCTTTTGGGGGAAAGGTCAAGGCTGTTAATGTAAAAAGAAACAAAAACTAACTACGTAACAGTGTAGCATGTCTGAAAGTGTATTTTTTCTTTACCGTACGACAGCGTTAATACATTGGATTACTTAAAAGTATTTTCTGATACTCATTTCCGTCACTTCATCGACTTCTGTATGCCGTGTGTTGACAAGGCATAAAATGTGCTTGCTGTCCCAACACCAGACACACATCCTTTTTATTAAAGGGTGTAGAGAGGAAAATGGGGGCAGGGTGGCGTGGTGAAAAGGGAGTAGAGCTAGGAAGGTAAGATATAAACACATGAATCATCAATAGTCCCGATAGCCCTGCTAAATTCTCCCTCTCATTGTGTTTGTGGTGGGAGTCAGGCCAGCCATCCCAACGCTGGAACAATGGAGGAGACTCTAGCAGTGGACCAGCTACAGTATGACTCACCCCCACACACACATGCGAACATCTCCTATTCAGCACAAACAGGAACATTAGAAGAGGTGTTTTTAAGAAGGCTGTGTTTACAGTTTCACGAAGAAAGCATAATTTTTTTATTCCAAATGTTTAAGTATTTAAATTATATCAACCAGTAACCTAAACTATTTGTAAACGTTTGATAATTTACCTTAGTTGTGTCTCTTGCAAAGACAGTTTAATTTGTTTCTACATGTTCTTGTCTTTTATGCATCATTTCTTTTGTAAAATATGTCAATTTACTTTCATTTTGTTTGTTTTTATTTTAATTTTTCAGTTAGATGTTTTTACTACGCTCTGGATTTCTCTATTTCTGCTTCAGTCAGAGAAATCCTACGTTTGTTTTGCCAGAATGCCTTCTGAAAAGTGAGCCCTTACAATTCGATTTTTTTCTTTCCTTTTTTAATTTTTAAATAAAGAAAACTCTCAGCATCCATTTGGCTGCATAAAATCTGTTTTGCCGAAGCTACTGTTGGAAGAGAAACTGTGATAATTCCTGCAGGACGTCTAGAGCAACCTTTGCTACAGCTAATAGCTGCCTTTTAAAAGCATTTTTGAGTGGATTTGCCCTTTAACACGCAAAGTTGCCTGGTTGTCGGTTGGCACCAGAGCGGGTGAAGGGGTTCATGGCAGGACAGGAGAGGAGAGGATGGGGAGGGGAGGGGTGGCAGAGTACCAGCCATGTGCTGGCAAATGTCACCGAGAGACAAACGCATGTGTTTCCCCCCTCAGAACACACTCAAACACTGCACCACATACTGCATATGAAAGTATATTATCAGTGCTTATACAAACTATGAAACACACATTTGTAAATACCCCAATACCAGCTGATAAACATGTATCTGTACACTGCCATTTAAAAATGAAGTTGTGCCCACTTGTATAATAAAACATACACTGAACCCATTCCTGCAACACTACTCCTCAAATCAGAACTAAAACAAGCATGTGCAAAATATAAATTGTTCAAAGATTAGTTTTAGAATTGTAATTTTCCCCAAAACTCTGGTATATTTTAAATAAAAAAAAAAACACACTTTTGCACTATTTTTTGGGAAATAAATAACAGTTAAAAACAGGCCAGATTCTTTAAATAACAATATAATCTTTCCGTAAAAAAACAATCCATACTTTAACAACAGCTGACCTAAATCTGCACATGTAACAGCATTAATATGTTGGAAAACACACACTTAAACTCTGTGATTAAGAATTCATAGATGACACAATGCACAATGAAAAAATAATAGGCTCATGTGCAAGTGCAAACATATCTAGACATACATAAACATATAGACATAAACACACACACACACACACACACACACCTGTCTTCAGCTTGCTAGAAATTGTATTAAAATAACCACAAGTGATCGTGACCTCAACCCTGCCAAAACCTTCCCTCATCATCACGCCACCTTGTCTCTGATTTCAAAACCAGTCCGCCAGTCCTGACTCTCTCTAATTGTCGGCGTGTTAAACCAATCAGAACCGGGGTAGGCTGGCAGTAACTGGAGAGCCCACCCCAACTTCTCGGATCCAAGGTGTTAGAAATAAACGTCCCTCACGTCATGCCTCGTTCCCAGAAAGAGAGAGGAAAAGAATGGGGAGAGCTCTTTAGAAGGTACTCCTAATGGCTAAATATTTATGAGTCCCGTGACCGAGGCCAACTTATGGAAACTAAATCTTTAAACACTTTTTTTGGCAGACGCCTCGCACACACCCTCCCAGCTTGGCTCTATTACCGGAGAAATTCTTTTGTTCTTACGGCGCTAATAATAGTGAGAGGGGCTGTGCGTTATGTGTGAGCGGTGTCTGTGTCTTACTGTGGGTATGTGTGTGTGTGTGTGTGTGTGTGTGTGAGATGAAAGTGTATTTATAGCTTCCTACCACGCCACACTACTCCTGTGACAAACTTTTAATTCTACTCTGCTTCCTGTCTCTGTGGTCCCAGGCTCGACCTCACATCTAATAGTCACAGGAGATGTCGAAGGTCAGGTGGATATCTTTAATTAAACTAGCAATCATAAGTTGAAACAATGGAACATACACTATTTGTAGTAGGTAGTTTTATCCGTAGCACAATGCAGTTAGACGTGTGTGTACATTTTTAGCATCAAAGGAAGTAAATCCCCTAACATTGGCAATGTTTGTCATGCTTGAGCAGTACGAGACCATTAGCTTGCATGTATTCCTATGTGTGAACACACACACACACACACACACACACACACACACACACACTCTCACACTCACAGGGAGATGAAGTGGAGAGGGCAAAGGTTCCAGGTGGGTTTTTCTATATAATTTGGTGTTATATAAAGGCGGGCAGCAGAACAGAACACATTTACACACACTCTGCAATTATGATTAATAAGCAAATTAAAGCTCAGCTGAAAAAAAACAATCTCTAAAGCAAACAATTTGATAAAGATGTTTTAAAACCCAAAAGTGTATCAAAACAACATCCACAATGCCAGTAAAAATGTGTTCAATATCAGTTTGCTTATTCTCCTCACCATCACCAACAATAACACTAACATGTTTGTATTTTTTGTATTCATTTTTTAAATCCGTCATCTGATAAAAAACGTTACGCAACAGAAACCCTGCACACTGAATCTGATGTGTTTTATTTTTCTCTTTGTTGCGAAAATTCTCAATACAAGATAAAACTGAATTAATTACGGGGGTGCAATGGATAGCGCTAGTCCAAAACGGGGCTAACGAATGAATGACATTAGCAAGAATCTATGGTTAACCTGCCTAGAGCACAATCACTACTGTCTTATCTCTCCTACATCCTTTGTTTTGTGATCAGTATCTACCATCCCCGATTCACATGATGCCACGATCCATCTTTCAATTCTGTATCTCTGTATTCTTTTATTTCTTTATTGTAAAGTGCTTTGTGCTGGGAGACGAAGTGATATGTTTATCATGCCATTTTGATGACGTTTGCACGGACGGTGGCTCTGCGTGGTCAAACAACCCTCTTTTGCCTTTTGCCGGATGCGAAAAAATGCAGAAGATCAAACTTGTTCCGAAAACTTTAATGACGGACAAATGTTTGGGAGTCGGTGTGTAAACACGATTGACGCAACATGAGGTCGTATTTATTTTTAAACCTGTGACAATTTCAGACGAAAAATACGGACCAGATGTGCAAATGCCTAAAGCCTTGCTCAGCAGTCCTCCCTGTAGTTACTAATGAGAAACAAGCAAGGAAGGAGGATTGTGGGTCATGTGGGGGGAAAACTTTTTCAATCGACCTTGTGCTTTAGATGGCTCTTTAAAAAAAACTGCAGGGGGGTTCAGTTCAATTATGTCCCACACTTAGAGTGAAATACGCCCCCACCTTCCCTAAACCAATGAGGCCTGTGCAACAGGAGCACGAGAGGATTGTTTTTGGGGTGCAGGAAGAGGTTTCTCCTGCATTGAGCTCAGGTCATTCTCTACCTTTGTATCAGGCCCCCAGCTCAATTACTATTACGCTCTGGTAATATGGGTAGTCATTAGGCGAACATAATGACATTTCATTCAGCAGCAAATCGGGCAGTGACAAACACAAGTGGGCGAGATAATTGAATTAGGACGAGGGTGTGAGAAATAGAGAGGATCGTTCAAAGTTAATGGGCAAACCACACACAATTATTAGCCGTGGCCACACCTTGCGGCGAGCCTGTGTGTGTGTGTATGAGTGAAGTACTGCGCCCCCCAGTTGAATGCAAATACAGATCTCGAAAATGTCAATAGCGGGGACTCGGCGCATGCTAAATGTCAACATGTGCTTTTCAAGGACTCTTTTCTGTGTTGTAATTGGCTCTGCTTTTTAATATTACATGTATTTCATTTGTTATTTCCCCCCTTTGAAAACAAAATAATATAAAATATTTGGAGGGAATTTTAGCAACGGGGGCCCGGGCCCATGAATATGCAGCTGAGCCTTTGGCGATGCAGTGCGAACAGACAAAAGGAGTCAGACAACGGGAAGAAAAAGCAGGTGAAGCACAGACTAATCAAACGCCTTTCATGTCGCTCCGAACATTAACCTTCATTCAGAGCAAATAAAGCTGCGAGCGCACAAACTCTCCCTTGGGCCCCCGGGATGAATAAGCGGGAATATTCACATTTTTACAGTGAGGAGTTGGTGTTGGTGGACGGTTACTGTTGGTCAGTTGGGATTAACTGTGCTAAACACTCACATAGGCTCAAATTTAGTTGTTTTAATAGACTTGGCAGATTACGCAGTGAACATGCTTTTAAAGAATGTCCATCACAAATAACTAAAGGTTAAAAAATATCGTATTGAAGTCAAATTAAAAGTGGAAAAGCAATAGACGATTTGTTGCCATTGTGACTCTATCTAGCTCTCTGAATTTTTTGGACCAATATGCTAATAGCCAATACCTCTTATCATCACACAGTGTGTTCCCGCTTAGATCTGAGGAATATTTCAAGGGGAGATGGGTGGTATGCAGTTCACATACAACCCTCAGACTAGGACCCTGTTAGTGTGTTAAAGTGCCTGAAGCCCATCGTCAAAGTTTTCACAAGCCATCGCCAAAATGTGTCACGCGCAGGGTAAATGTGGCTGGCTGCTGTATTTTGATCAGGCAGTGGGACAGACAGCGTCGGCAGCTACGAGCAGACTGCCACCCCTCTCCTCCCCCTGCTCCCCCGCAGCCCTGTGTACTCTGCATTAGTGTTGAGCCAGTGCATAAAAGAGGAAGATTAAAGGCCTGTTGAAGATAAAGGATTGAGCAGATGATGTTCATGACCTGTGTAAAGCGCTGTCAATTATGGATGACAACGTGGTGAAAGATTTAAAGTTGAAACAAAAAGCGGGATAATTTATTAAAGGCCTGCAAATAGAATTAAAGCTTAAATAGCGGCGTGCTATCAGAACTGATAGGAATGATGGCCTAAGAAATACGGTTGTGAAAAAATAACAAATCCCTCTCATCGGGCACACCTACCTTGAGTTCACGGAAGAAGATGCTGCTGCGCGCCCACTCCACGATGGAGAAGAGCGTCTGGTCGGCCATCTTGCACATGAGGCCGAAGGTGTTGAGCTTCTCGTGTTTGCCCCGGCTGGCCTGCTCCTGCTGCAGGTACGCCATGATCTTGGCCTGAACCTGTGGCTCGTCTGGCTCGCACTTGAGCAGCTCTACGATCAAGTGAGGGAAGCTGGGCGGCGAGCCCGTCTGGTAGGCGTCGACGTAGGCGTAGCCCATGATGGACTCCGGCGAGCTGGTGTACGGGTCGGGGTACTCGGACTTGATGGTGCGCGTGCCCTGGAAGTGTCCGTAGGCCGCCTGGTAGCCCTGCAGGCTGCCGGCATGCGGCGGCATCGCCATGCTGACCGGCGAAGTGACAAACGGGCTGCGGTCGTAGTCTGTGGGGGGCAGGGCGGTGGCGTGATGGTGGTGGTGGTGGTGGTGACCGGGGTGGTGGCCCGGGTGGTGGCTCAGCGGAAGGCCCTTGGACGCGGCCGAGTGGATGTTCTGGATGGCTGAGGAGATGGTGAGGTCGGTGGGCACGGCTTGCATCACCTGAGTCATGGCCTCGATCTTCAGGCCGTTGGCTCGGATCAGCGCCTTCTTTTGCTGCTTGAGGGCCCGGTCGCGTTTGTACATTGGGCCAAACTTGTTGCGACCGCCACGCATGCGGTCCGCCCGCACAGCTGACAGACAGATGGAAAGAGAAAGGAGACAAGAAGGAAGAGGACAATGTTAGCTCTGTAATATGTAAATCCTCTTTGTCTTGAATGCTACTCATTATTCACTGCATTTGTGCAAGAACATGTTATTATTTATAACCCAAGTTAGAGTTTCATCCAGAATGAGAACTCCACAATTTGTACAAACATGGAAAATGCCAAAATACCTTTACAATCCTCTGTATTTTAGCGATACTATAAGATTTGTCCATGTGCGTATAAGCGTGGCGTTATGGAAGTGGACTCCTCATTTGTAACTTGTATGTAGGGCAAAGGTTTTCCTGTGGTGATTACACTTGACATTTACCTGTTGACTTGTAAACCCCACAGGTCTAACAGATAGTGTTGTTACTCATTGACCAGAGACACAAACTTCTCTGAACCGCTCAGCTAAGTGATCATTGTACAGCTGGCTATCTCTGTCTACCACTCAGGAAAAATGCCCACCTCGAAAGCTCGATATTGGTAAAGCTCTCTTTCTAAAATACACGTTTTAAAATGCTCTCTGATTATGCAATTTCTAAAATGTCACTGTCCATTAGCAGAACCCTTTACAAAGGCTGAAAAGGCTGACAATAAGCAATTTCTTTTCTTTCTGATGAACCAAACATGATGGCCCCCCCTCAGTGCAGGATCCCGCGGTGAGGATCACAACGAGTCTGTGCCGTGGGTATTTCTAATGAACGAGCCGGGCACACGGTGGACTGCTACGAGGGCCATGTGTGATCTGGCCGACTGCTGCCATGGGGAAGCTGCTCTGCTGTCTCCCAGTCGGGGGGCGCTGGTGTTAATTATTCATACTTAATTACCTCTTACTCTCTGACGAGGCTTGCCGAGCCCAGCGTGTAGCGAGCTAACGGACGTCTGGGAGGCTGTGCAACAGAAAAAACACTCACTAATACCAATACTGTAGACTATTAGAGACTTCTTTTTTATTGTATCCAATAAAAGAAACCCACATATTTAACTGTATATGCAAATGCATATATGTTTGCCCCGATTGCACACAGCGAATAGCGAGTCAGCCTGAGTCCACTCCGTCTCACGATGTCTTGACGGATGAATGAAAGAACAGAAGAAGAAAATTGGAGATGGGGTGTGGAGAGGGGCGGGGTGGGGGGTCAGAGTTTGGGGGGTGAGGTGGGCCATACATACATACACACACACACACACACACACACACACTCCGAGCTGCCTTGGGAGTGATTTTAATGACCTCCGTCACAAAAGTGTCTATCACTGATCTGAGCCGAGAGGGGAGACACACACACACACTCTCACACACTCTCACACACACTCTCACACCCACACTCTTTCTCGTACATTCTTAAAGAAAACACACACAAACACACACATAGAAAGCATCACACACCGGTCCAGATCACACACACACACACACACACACACACACACACACACACACACACACACACACACACACACACACACACACACAGAGAGAGAGATGGCAGCAGGCCAGACGCTCCGCCACCTTGGAGAGCCCCCCGACGGCTCAAACGGTATGCAATTTATACACAGTGATTTTACACACACACACACACACACACACGACCATTTCCCAACATGCTTGAGGTCAACTCCGGTGCCCACTCAACGAGGCTCGGGGATTAACGTGACCGTGAAAATTGATCACATATCAAAGGGAAAGAAAGAAGGAATCAGGAGCCCGTCAAATGTATCCATTATACATTATTGTAGGGCGACTTTAACTATTAATGATTTCTCCACAACAGCGTACTGTAATTAATGAGCTGAGAAACTAATAGTCGGCCCTACTGGGAAAACAAAATTAGGCCCCGACTGCCTTCTTGCCTGCCTCGGACCCAGGGACCAACATCACATCATGAATATCAGGACACACACTCACACCACACACACACACACACACACACACACACAGATTCTTTGTCTCTAATTAAACAAGGTGATTTGCATGCGTGTAACACAGATTAATATGGAAGGGGGAGGGGAAGAGAGGAGCAGGACAGTGTATGCGGAGAAGATGAATGCGTGTGTTTGACTGAGGTGCAGAGATGTTAATGGGTTAGTTGCTGCAGCATTGAGCTCATGATTACAAAGTTGTCATATGACCCTGCAACTTTAGAAGGTTGCAAGGTTGAAAGACATTTGTAAACGTGTTCATGCAAAAAAAAAAAAAAAAATTATAATGTTGTAAAAACAGCAGTAATTGAATTTCCCTTTCATAAAGAGCTTGTGTCTGGTCCAGATTTAAACTCACTGTTAGGTTCCTGTGGTGCCAAGAAAGTGATGTGTTTGATGTTTGCGGGTTTGTCTGGCACAAACAACACAAGCTGAATAGTTTAGCGTGACAGTGACGGCCACCGCTGCTGAACAGGCAAACAAGAAAGACGGCCAACCTATACAGAAATGATCATCAACAGAAAATGTGAGAAAAAAGAGCTGCACACTCAGCTTGATTGACAGGAGTTGTCTGGAAAGTGCAGCTATGAGCACTTAGCTCAGCCCAAAGAAGAAGAAGAAAAAAAAAAACGGTATACTGGAAAAAAATATATAAATGAATATATGAACAGAAAGCATCCCAAGGAAGAAAAGTTTGAGTATTTGAGAAGAAACTTGTATTTGTGTGAAAAGGATCTTGGATATTGTGGGCTAGCAGTGAGGCTTTGGGGCTAAAGCCAGGCTGAAAGGCTAAAAGGCTGACGCTGTCTTCCAGTATGAATTCCCCCGACTTACTGTCTGAGAGCACGTCCGCACAAAAACACACACACACCATCCATAAATTCAGAATCTGACCCAACCAAAACCCTGTTCCTCTTTCCCAAAAGTATCCAGCACCCCGTGTACAAACATGTACGAACACAAACAACCACACACGCAGCATTCTTAACACACACAATATTTCTTTGCACACTGAAACACTTCACACACACACACACACACACACACACAACAGCCCTCAGCGCTTATATCCTCTGATTTATGGTTGTTTAATATACAGGAATATTAAGCGCGCGTAGGTGAGGATCCCTGTCGGCCGCCAGCATATTAATGGGTCCCGCGGAGCCTTGCTGACACCCTGTTTGTCATGTCGGGGCCCCGGCCCCTGCTCCGCGATGCGCCCTATCCCATGCACACACATGAATACCTATGATACCTATGCATAAGTAATGGGACAGCTCCCTGGCTTCCACCGCAGGTATACTGGGAGGCTGATGGAAGACAAATCAGAGCGAGAAGGATGGAGACAGGGAGGAAATAAAAAGTGGAGGGAGAGGGATACAGTGAGGAATATACAAACACTCAGATGGGGTCGCTAATTTGGGCTGAATGGCTGAATGAGAGGTTTTGCATCGATAGTAATTGATGAATTTAGATTTGATGATGGATTAACTGCATAAAAATAAAAGGTTAAAAATAAAAATCGCTGGAAAAAGTGATAGCCTTTGTGAGTCTGTTCAGTGAAGTCCAATAAAAGTTAATGGATTTGGATTTGTTTCCAAAAAAAGGCCTCGTTAAGTTGGTATGTTGTCGTGTCTGGTTTAAAACAAAACAGAGCTTGGAAACAAGCTGGGGTTAAACTCAAAAAATATGATCTGGTATTAAACTGTAAAGGAACCAGACAGTAAAACAATCAGCATTTTAACAGAGGAGGACAAAAGACGCATGCTGTTCTTTCTTTTTGTTTAAATATACAATTTTTTTACGTAGTGCCTGTCATCAACGAAAACATGCTGTAACTTCTGCTTCATTAAATAGCACACAGTGGATACAGAGTGTATTCAGACCCACAGAATCACAAATACTGCCGTTACGCTCTCCGTCTTTAAGATGATACACAAGTGAAGGAGATATTAGGCAGCTCAGTGAAGCATGTGATGCGGGGCAACTTCTAGCGAGCATAAAAAGAAAATCATGCCAGTGGGAGCCGTTCAGATGCGGCACGCTTCATCAGCTTCAGTGAATGACGTGCTAATGGGTCAAAGCTTAGTGGGATGTGGCTTTTTTTTCCTTTTCTCAATGAGTCAACACTGAGAGCTGAGATGCTACAGTGCATACCAAGGAACAAGGATTTTTTTTTTACAGTGTGTTTGTGTGGTTAAATGAGTGTGTGGCTGCCAGGCTCCATCATCATTATGTGTGTGTTTATGAAAGGGAGCGTGTGTGTGTGTGTTTGACATAATGACCCCTCTCAGTAACTAGAAAAGATAAATAAACAGATTAAACACATGTTTTAAATAGAAAATATTAATTTTAATAAAGATATGTATAAACATATTTAACTTTTTATAATTTCATGATAGATAATAGGATTTGTAAAATGATACTGACATGTTAGCAACTGATGACATGTGGTTAAAGGGATTTAAGGTTAAAGGTCATGTTTAATTTGAGTGTTAAATAATTGATTGACCAGGCTGCTCTTGACTCTCACAGTTGATGCAACAACAGAATTTTTTTTTTTTGGAAAACATATCTCGGATGTTACACAATGTGTCGTTTGTTCCCATGGCGAATAAGGAGAATACAATACGCCTCTGAAGCTTTGGCTGTGCAAAGACAGGCGTCAGGTTTAACTATTTTCGTTATCAGCTCATGATAATACGACTGATCTCTTTGAGTTGGGTGATAAACGTGTCACAACACTGTTTACTGTATATCACTCCATGTGCCCGTCTGCCATTTCACCTCGTTTCGCCGCCTTCCCTTAACTTTGAAACATTAACACGCGCCACAAACACAGACGTCTTTACTGCTACCACCCTCGCAGCAAACGGCACAGACCACCGTCCCATTGGTTGGATGGAAGTT
Organism: Sebastiscus albofasciatus; assembly: GCA_916701655.1. Taxonomy (NCBI): domain Eukaryota; kingdom Metazoa; phylum Chordata; class Actinopteri; order Perciformes; family Sebastidae; genus Sebastiscus; species Sebastiscus albofasciatus. The sequence goes on along the minus strand of CAKAOI010050238.1, from coordinate 22,014 downwards.
GAGCAACACCAGAAAAGTAAACAAAAAAATGACAAAGTTTTTTTTGTCCACATTTGGTCTGGATATCCTGAACTCACATGTTGCTGCAATCTGCTGTGTAACGGTATGAAAAAATTGCAATAACAAAGCACATGACCCCAAACCTCCTTTCCTCTTTCACCGCTATCGTACACACTGTTTTTTTTAGATCAAATGACAGCTTCTTCCTCTTGCCTGTGGCCTTCTGAACACCTTTTTGGGCTTCTCATGAATATATGTATGTGTTTACCAGGGAGAGCAGTATAGTGTGTGTGTGTGCTGAGGGGTGTCAGCCTTTCTGTATGGGACGTCTTTACTGGTTGTGGCAGGAGTCGCCCACCGGAGCTTCTGGCCCCTGACAGAGCGCTGCAGGGCCCGTCTTGCCCCCGAGCTGAAAACTACCGCCAGCAAAACAAAATCAAATGCCACCCCCTCCCCACCGGTGTCAGCTGGAAAATGACAGGCCGGGACGTTCTGCCCAGCGGCCATTCACAATTAACAGCAATTAATTACACCGCACATGGCAGCAAAAGGGAGAAGAAGCCTCCGGAAAGATTTTAGTTGGCTGTCTTTGCTCTACTTTCACCCTCCTAGGGTCTTATTTCTTTAACACATTCACTTTTCTCAATTGTATGTGATCATTCCAGGAGCCCAGGGATTTTTAATTTGGTTTAAATTACACAAATTTACACAAAGTAAAATAATTTGCAGTATTTTTTAAAGGACAGCGTTGCAACTTAACCTCTCGGCTAACAAAATAATAAGCTTTTTAAATCCCCTATTTTAGACGTATTGAACGATGACCTTCAGGTTGCTTTATTCACTCCAAAATTAGCAATTTCAGAATAAAACTTGTCAACTTATGTGTGGAAAAAATAGTTGATTTTAAATATTATCTTTGAACATTGGAAGAATGTTTCTCGCTCTGCCGTCCTGTCACTTCTGGATAGCCGTGTTTGAACAAGCTCCTGAGCCACGTTCAAATTAAACAAAGAGGCCTCGAAACGGCCGGCCAAAAGTATCATCATTACCATTCTCGCCCTGCCGCCAAGTTTAATATTTTATCTATTACTCTGTCTGGCAAGTTTAAGTGCACAGCAGCTACAAGATACCCCCTAACTCCCCCTGACCCCATCTACAATACTAATAAGCAATGCTGGATTTCAACGCTGTGGTGGTAATGAAAGGTTTCACTTCACAAAGTTCTAGGTATACATTTTGCAAGAACATATATTACTGAGATGTTCATTGTTAAATGTTTAAATAAATATAATCATCTCACTTTCACACAGGCAATTATTATGTCAGAGCAGGTATCGGCCTTTTCTAAATGGTGGACATGTCAATTTGGAAGGAAACTATCCACATGCAAATTGATCATGGAAGAATATTTTCAGTCCAAAAATGTGCTATGATTAACTGTTGCGAATCAATGGAAAAAGACTGACTCTTGTCATTCCACTAGAACGTGTAAAACACCTCTGTGGAAGTCCAGAAGCAGTCAACCTCCAATTTTAGCTGCTCCGTGTTATAATTTCCCCTCCCCAACTTTCAGTAACAGTAATTGCAAACAGGCATCATATCTTGAAAGATATATATAATGTAATAACCGTTTCTGCTTTTCCACTCCTGCAGACGCGTACTGTAAGTTCTGGATCATATTTTAGTGAGTGGTGTTCACTATGAAACCCCGGGATAGACAAAATCTGTGGTAAACTATTCATGAAATCGTACAGGGGGAAAAAAACAGTCCAGTGAATGTGAACTATAAATAAGATAAATATTTCTCCCAGATTAAAATATAATTTTAAAAGTGTGAAAGGAGGCTATTCGGTGGCCTAGATGCAGTCTTGTTACTTGTAGTGGTGGAATGTAACTCAAGTACTGTACTTAAGTACATATTTGAGGTACTTCACTTGAGTAGTTCCTGTTTTATTCTACTTTATCCTTCTACTCTACAACCGTTCAGAGAAAATTACAGTACTGTTTACTACATTTATTTGACCGCTTTAGTTACTTTACAGATAAAGATTTTACATGTAAAACATTTTTCATTTGCATTTGAATAGCTTACACATTATAATGCACTGTTATACATTAAACTACCCAACAGTATATGAAATAGTTGAAATTAGCTCCACATCAACCACCTAAAACAGTAAAACGCTACGCACATATATTATTAACGCATCAGTAATAATCCAATAATATAATATATAATAGTATATCACTCATGGGACGTTTTTCTGCATTATGAATAATTTTGCTTTTGATACTTTAAGTGCATTTGACTGATTATATGTACTTTCACTTTTGTAATTTGATAGTTTTACTTTATCCTCCAGCACTGGTTGCGGTCACAGTCACATGTTCAGTACTAAGAACAGCCATCCGTTCTGTCTGAGAGCCCTTGAGCAAGACGTTGCAACCCTATAGTGGGCAGCCTGTTATAATGACATGAAAACCATTTCTCCTTTATACAACGACTGTGTCCTATTTATCTATTTTGAAGAATCCACAAACTTTTTGCAGCCACTCATTATCTACCAGCCATCGTTGCACTCTGAAACGCTGTGTCTCCCTGTAGGTCATATCTCATTGTAACCTTGTGTTTAAACTGGAAACACATTGAATTACAAAAGCAAAACACCAGCAAAACAGAATCACAGAAGCACAAGTCAAACACACACCTGAACTGTAAAAAAAAAAAGTAAACATGTTGCTGTACCTTCTAGCTTCATGCCGACGGTGAGGCACTTCTGGAAGCGGCAGTACGGGCAGCGCTTCCTCTGGGTCTTGTCAATCTGGCAGCTCTGGTTCTCTATACATGTGTAGCGCTTGTTGTTCTGGACGGTGCGCTTGAAGAAGCCCTGCGGAGAGAACCAATTAAGACGTCAACCCGCTTGACCCCTGCAATGCGACGGTAATTGGCCCATTCACACTCCCAGACAGATGGAGGGGGACAGGCTTAATGGACACACACACACACACACACACACATACACATCCTGGGTGAAGTTTAGAAAGCTACACTCCAATAGATGTTGTGATGCTTTACGGACACACACACACATGCAAAATAAAGCAGGGTCGGAATACACATTTGTTTTCAAATTAAACAAATTTTAGTCTTTCGGAAAACTTTTTTTTAATTAAAAAACTACATCATGCCTTCATTTTAATCAGCTTTGAACACATAAGTAAAGCATACATTCTCTACATTCACTGCATTATAAACTACTTTATAAAAGGGTATGAAATCTAATTTGTGTCCTGTCAAAATGACATTGCTATTCTCAATAGTATTAATATCTCAATATATTCAGGTAAAGAGAATTTACGGGGAAAGCATCTTTTCAACTCTCCACTTAATTATTGAAAAATATGAGCACAGGAGTCCAAAAAATCCAATAAATTATATCCATAATTCACAGTTCCGGGATTACAGAGATTCATACCTGCAACGTGGAATTAATTATAGGCAGCAGCAGCAGTGGAAAATCAAACGAAGGGAAGATGGTATTAACGTATTCTAGATCCATAACCTAGGAGGAGAATCCTTAAACCTGCTCTTTAAAAAAAAAGAAAAATAAAAAAGAATGTGTTGCTGTCAATATCTCGCCAAACACAAATTTAATTGACAATCTGCATTGCCTGATCCGTCCAAAAAAAAAAAAAATTGGCTGCACTCGGTTTTGGATTATCGACTTCTCAGTGCTAAAAAATCCATGCTTCAAAGAGAACTTTCTCCCCAATTTTCCATTTAGTGCACAGCGTGCGCTATAAATATCTGAACCAAACTGGGTTCTGACATGCTTTAAAAACCACACAACATCACGTCTGGAGATTAAGCGGACAACATCACTGAAAAGCTTTCACTTGACCGGCGGTTCAAACCAAGAAAAGGCACTCGTCGAGGCTCATTTTTATTCGTAAAGGGGCTGCTGCGAGCAACTTTTACACCAGTTCTGTTGCCATAACAAATAGTTTCTCATTTACCCAAAAATGTGTCACAAATTCACATCAGAATTGAAATCATCACAAAAATCTGAAATGGCATGCTGCTAAATAGACGCAAGCTATTCAGAAAAGTAATTTTAATTTGATAAATTATCTGAGTAATTAGGTATTCCTGACCTCAGAATTCCATCCTGAAAAACTGCACTCTCTCTGCACAAAAACAGCAACCAAGAAACTGCTTTTACTTCATGTCAATACTATATAAGTCCAACAAAGGACATCACCGCTTTATCACCTCTGATCCCTGTCTCTCATACTCTTTACTTGCTTTGTTCTATCTAACCTTTAAATAAAAACAAAATCTCTTGCTTTGCTCATATTAATTTTCCTTAATCTTCTGCAGATCTTAAATATATTTTTGATACGTCCACTGTACACTGCCGCTCTGACCCTTGACCTTGTCGCTAGTTGCTTGTAATGTCAGTACTGCTATTTCTTTCTCAGCTTCCAAAATGAAGCATGCCGAGCCTGCTTGTGCACAACGAGGAACCGTGAAGTCCGTTTTTCAGCTCGTAGTTGTTATTCCAGCAGGTATCGAGTGGTACCGTGTTTACTTTGTGTGGGCTGCTGGTGTGTAGGACAGTATGAACTAACACTGTCCGGCGTGTATGAGGTGGTAGGATTATGAGGGGGTTAAAGAATCCTGCATGATTCACTCTTTCTCTCTTTCCGTGTGTGTGTGTGTGTGTGTGTGTGTGTGTGTGTGTGTGTGTTCCTCTGCCCAAATCTGGCAACCCAAAAAAACCCTGATAACAAACGCGTCCTATTCACAATTGTTTTGGGGGGGTTAAAGGGTATATGCAGGGGTGGAGGTAGAGGGTATTTCCAAAATTAGATACCACAAAGTTGGAAAATGTAAATGTTACTCCGCACATAACAAAAACTACATTTTCATGTTAGTAGCAAACAAAAAATAAAAGGTAGCTGCTATTTTTTTTCCCAGTTTTCATGCAGCTGTGGTTTAGAAAGGAACCTCCATTATTACACTGGAGATGGATTACACTGCCTGGCTGATAGCTAGTATTTAATACTAATATGAGTGTGTAACATGTCAACACACTGATGTATCAGTCCATCTCTGACAATCATAATTTTACTGCCTGCATTTTAGAAATAATCAATGATGAGCTTCAGGTAATCATCAATATCATTCATGTTTCAACAAGGCTATGCAGCACTTTCTAAAAGACTTCTTCATCTACATCCTGCACACACACACACACACACACACACACACATACACACACACCAGAGCGTTTCAACCAAACTGGGAAATCTGTTAGTGGATTGGCTGTCCAACACGAGCTTTGCATGTGCCGAGGCTGGAAAGCAGCAGAGATGCCACTGACGTCTCCCTTCAAGCAAGTGCTTAGCATCTCAAGGTCATAATATGGGATAAAATCTATAACATCTGCTTTGAATAATGACCACATAGGCAAGAAATGTGCGCGGCGGCATCAATACTGCGAACGGCAATTTTACACTGAATAGTGTTAACACAGAGACATTTGTCTTTAGCTTAATTTTGTGCTGACAGCTTTACTGGGCTAACAAAAAAAAAACCACGTGGGTGAAGCCTATTAGCTCGGTGTTGAGGAGGACACTGGAAATAGGCGGAAAGGGACAAATAGGTTGTTGACAGAGCTCTAAATAATAGCGGCAACAGTTTGCTTTGCGGCAGCCCCTCATTATTAACCTGTGTATGGAAACATTTCCTTCTCTTAATGAACTTGTGGTGAGAGTTTTAGACAGTATAGGATACAGGACCACAAACACAGACGGCATTATTGTGTACTCTGCTTCCTGGGTTAAATCCTCCAACCCCCACCACCACCACCACCACCACCACCTCCTGTGTTTGGTGGTTTGCTAAAACTCCTGTTTCTTTTCCAAGCCGCTCACCGCTTTAACAAAATCCTCTTGACACTCACAGGAAAAGTTTGTTACACCAAATTGTCACAACAATATTTGACCTTTGGCCTCTTTAACCTTTTGGTTTTTCCTGTCATGTTAATGACGAGGAATCTTCACTGTACTCTGAAAACAGTGAAGATTACAGTAAGTAATCGAAGTACACCTAATGCCTAATCATTTCTGTATTTAAAAAAAACAAAAAAAAAAAAACAACATACTTTCTCTGGACAAGAATGTCTATGCTAAATGCTATAGTCTGCAAAAAATCTCCACAGATGACTAGAGAGGTTAACGCACTGAAATAAAGCAGCCATAGAGAAATTGAAAGAGCCATAGTGTTACTATGTATGGGTTGTATTTTTTTAAATTGCACAATGCAAATATGGTTGTATCAATATATATATAAATATATAAAAAATAATGATACTAAAGTAAATACCAAAAAGAACATTATAACTGAATACTGCAAACACACATAGTATATACAATCTCTTTGCAGGCTTTCATGCACTGCAGGAAACTTTGTAATAACACCAATAATTAGGCAACTATACATAATTGAGACCTCACTAAAATAATTTTAGACACTAGGACTATTTTAGATATCAAAGCAGATAGGGAAGGTCCACCATGCAGCACACATTGTATTAGTGTTGGAGAATGAAGGGCACTACTAACCTTGCAGCTCTCGCAGGTCAGTAGTCCGTAGTGATATCCTGAAACCTTGTCTCCGCACACGGGACACATCTCGTCCAAGTCTTCGTCATAGGAGTAGTCCATCATTTTGATCTGGTGGGCTGAGGACGAGACACAGAGAGAGAAGTCTATTTCAGTGCTGATGAGCAATCTCTTTCCACCAAAAGCGCACTTTCATCCATCAAGATGCACCACGGGGATCCACGAGACGCGACTGGATGAGATTATTTTTTTTTTTAAAGTTCTGTTAGACTTTGTAGAGGTTTAATTTGAGGAGGATGATTTTGGAACTAGTTGAAAGGACGCGACCATTTATTTCTCCTCGTTGCCCCTTCCTCTCTTCTATACATGCGTTGCAGACAGGAGCCAGAAAATGCCCCCCCCCCCCCAAAAAAAAGGCGCATGAAAGTGAGCCTCATAAATATGCATGCATCTAAGTCGTGGAAATCGCTGGGGGGAAATGGAGAGATATTAGAGTTAAGGATTGGAGGAGAACATGTTACCGCCCACAGACAAATGAAGACACAGAGAAGCCTCTTATCTCTGCAGGCGACGAGAAAAAAAAAAAACAAAAAACATTCAAACTTGAACCAACATTATTTTTCCCTCTCCAAGAACAAGTCGCGATGCTAAAAGGCCAAGTGTTTCTTTTATGGTGCAAATAGCACAGGCAACATTTTATGTGACTGAAAAAAATGTCCATTTAACAAGTCAATTTGACATGATCATTTCTATATACAACCAATTACTCTAATTTGACAAGTGGAATTCCACAACATTGGCACATTATCCCTCATTTCTTTTTTTTTTTTCAATCAAGATTTTAAGAATTAAGAATATTATTGGCTTGCATATTAGACATACCTATTGTTTTGATAAGACTGTGTGTGGCAGCGCTGAGCAAACACACACTGGCTGACATTTACAACAGTTACAAAAAGCATTTATGGTTGTAATCATAAAAAAACCCCGCAAAAAAAACAGCCAGGATCAAACAGGAAAAACCTCAGTGGATGTGGCTGTAAAAGTGGAAATCTTTTGTCAACAAGACGCCTCTCCAAGGCCTTCCACATAATATTACTGCTCCACTTCAAAATCCACTCGTATGTGACTCAATGAGAGCTTTTAATTAGACGTGATTTCTGGTTTGTTAACAGCGTCGCCCTGCTGGGATCTCGTGCTGCAGATTCCAGCTGAAGCAACAAGTTCCACCGAGATGGCATTTTCTTTTTTTTTTAGTTTTTTTTTCCCACAGAAGCTCAAAGCAAAGTGAACTTTCTTCTGCCTTTTTACGCGCATAAAGGAGAACATTTTGTTTCTGCATGACGCATGGCAGCTGCAGATTTGGACACATTTTAATACAGAAGATTGACTTCACCAGGTTGCAGTTACGCAGCGGATGAGGCCGTGGTAAAAAATAAACCCAATAAATTAGAAGCTCTGATTGGAAATGGTCCAACAAATATAGGATATTTGCAGAAATTCTTTGTTTTTTTTTTTTTTTTTAAATTATGCATTATGCTGCTGCTATTTTAATGAATTATAAAAAGCACAAGATAAATATAATTTTGTTGATGTAAAGATGTGTGCTAAATTAAGTTAGTTGAAGCGTCCTGCAGGTTTGTGCAGCATTATTTTTTAGAAGCTGCAGAAACACACCGGTCAACACACAGTCTCTCTCTCTCACCTGCTGGCTCTCACCTCGACGTCCACTTGCTCATGCAATTTCCCCAAAAAAGCTACAAAATGTGTCCAAAACTGCTGATGGTTCCCAGAGAAATGCCCTCTTTCTGCACCGAGCTACCTTGTTTTTTAGCCCTGCGTAAAAGTAGATAAGGTGCTCTCCTAACAAGCCACTCCTTGTCTTGTGAGTGTTTGTTATCTGCGGCTCATAAACCAAAGACCTGGCTAATTGACTGTCCGTTTATAATGCTGTGAAATGACGTGAGGTGGAATGAGGGGGATAGTTTATCTTGGCAGAGGAGTCATTCCCTTTTTTTATTTTTTAGAACCAGATCAAGAAAAAACATTTTAACATGCGAGGGGATTTTAATTTATATATGCCCAATCTGATTTTTTTTGTGTCAATCAAAGCTGCACATTTTTTTTTAAATCATTAACCTAATTTCGCACATTCAAAGATCGAAAATGATTTTGTGAGATGTAAAAATTGAAGATGAAAAATACAAACATGAGTATATAGCATCGTAAAAACGATATTTGGTGCCCCTTTTTTAATTTAGTCCAACCTAATTTTGACATTCATTTTCAGGCCATTTTTTTTTTGTCTATAAATTATTGTCTTAGATTTGTTAAGAAACATAACAAAATATAAATTAATTTGCCACACAATTAGGACAATTTCACATTACCTATTAAGTATAAATTAGACCAGACCTCTTAGATCAAAGTTTACTGTCCTGAGGTCTCAAGTCACTAAATGAAATCTCTAAAATTAGGCTCTGCATTTCTTATTTCCTTTTTCATGAATTAGCATTAAATCTGTCTTAACTGCTGTTTTTATATGCAGACAAAAAAAGTAAATTTTGCATATTCTGCTGAGAAGAAGTCTAGTGGTTTATTCCAATAACTACAGACATTAAAAAGTGAAACACACAGATCTCCACATGCTCTGTCTGAGCGTTTTTACGCACCAAGGCGCCTGCACACTTCCAACATGAGTGACAGCTGATCATTGTTTGATCACGAGCCAAACCGTATAGAAAAGTGTGTCCAGGTAGGTTTGATCTGCATTCATGCTTTATAATGTCAGAGTAAAGATTGAGAGAAAATAACAGATCCTCAAAACACAATAATAAAAATTCCCCAAATCTCTAAAAAAAACGAATGACCTCCATATATGCGATAACTTCGGACATTCATCATTCAATAATAGCCTATTATTTCCTATATCACCTGTCATTGTCCTGCAGAAATGTGTTGGATTTACGCATATTAAAAACTTTTGTTGACATTACGCAATGAGGACTTCCAGAACTTCATAACGTTCCATAAAATCTACTAAAGTGGAAGCTTTAAATGAATCTGCCTTGTTTAAAGTCCTATAAGAGATGAGAATGAATGACTTGAGTTTCTTACCTTGCATATTCCTTGGCATGCGCCCTTGTTCTCCATACGATCGAGAGAGTCCCAGGGATTCAGTGTCGAATTTGGGCAGCATGTCTTTGCTGCCGGCCTGAGCTGGAGACTCCGCACCACCGCTCGGCGGCGGGACACACCTGGACAGATGTTCCCGCAAAAAACACACCTTTAAATTCTCCCAAAATGTCTTTTTTTTTTGTTTTAGCTCTTTAATTCTTACTTTCAGTCTCTCTCTCTCTGTTCCAATTATCGGACCATGAATGCTCCGAACATGAAGCCTGATTCAGACCGTCTCCAAAAAACGCCCGGGTTGCATAGTCTTTTTCTGATTTAACTTCACTTATTTAATTTCTAGAAGAAAGAAAAAACACATTTGCGCACAGAAGAGCAATAATAACAACCCTAGACAGAGTGATCCCTTCGGTATACTTGTTAAGGAAGAGTTGCGCGCAGAGTTAAAGGGAATCAGTCTCAAACGAGAGGAAAAGCGCACAGCGTCCGGATTAAAAGACGATGGTATAACTTCCAAAAATCTGTTTTATCGCGTCACCCATTAGAGCCTTTAGACCTTCAAGTGTAACTTTGATTCTTTTAGCGACACCGGGGCCGCCCCCTCCTGTGCGTAAAGTCGGATTCGGTGTGTCGGTGTCGGACTTGTCTGGAGATGTGGAGACCTCCTCTCCTCCTCCTCCTCCTCCTCGCGGCTTTGTTTACTCCTCTCTCTCTCCAATCCGGGGCGCATGCGGTCGTGTGACGTCATCTGTCTCTGATCCAATCAGTGCGAGGAGGAGAACCGGCTCACATTGCCTCCAGTTCCATCTCTCTCACCAAATCTCAGCTGTTTTAATCCCGTTAATGATGGACTTTAAAAAGCGGAGGGGAGAACAAGGAAATCAAGCGAGGAGGTGATGCAACTGGCGCGTGAGAGAGAAGCAGACTCTCCCCACGAGCGCACGCGGAGGTATGTGGTGGGTTGGAGCGTGTTATAACAGGAGCGCAGGCACACATAGGCGCGATTCCGTAATGTAAAGTTGTTTTTTTTTATAACACTTTTCATCTTTTATATTGCTTTTTATTTGCAATGCTTAGTTAATAACCTCATTAATGAGTTTTTTGCATCATATTCTCATTTTAGTAATCCATCTGATCATTATATCCAAATATAATCAAATAAAATGTAATATTCTTTCTTTCTTTCTCTCATTTTATAATGCAGGCGAAAGGACATACACAATTCTGTATAAAAGCCATATAAAAAAGTAATAGAACCTCCTGTAGCATCAGTATATCTTTTGGGTTTGATTGTTCATTTTTTTTTTTTGGGAAAACGTGAGCAGTGCGCCGGCCTCGGGCTTCAAACGGCCTTTTATTTTCGGATCAAATCTCAGCCCCCTTTACGCAATAAATTATACCTCTGCTTCTGAATTATTCTCAGTAATTGGCTGAGCAGGGATCAATTAGTGATCTGACGTCAGGCTCGGGCTATTTAGCCTGTTGCAAATTAAATACATAAAAAAACAAGAAACAATTATGTGTCTATCCGTCCCCTTCTTAAAGCCTCCCTCCACGGGCACCAACACATACAAACACATCAACATTTATTTGAGTTCACATATAGACGTATAGTGTGTTTCCTTATCATCGGTCTGAGACACGGAGAAGTTGTAGGAGCAGACCGCCAGACACACCTGAAGGGTCGCAGAGTCCAGTAGTTAAAAATAACAAGATGATGCCTTTAAAGCAAGACACGGATAATTAGACATTTTAATAATTTAGCATCAACCTATAAAATGTTGGTATTATAGTGATATAGGAGGGAGAATATACACCAATAAGGGGAACAAACTGACAGACCCTGAAGTGACTTTTTCTTCTGGACTATGTATTCATCACATTGTTTAAATAAATTCCTCAACACACTTTCTCTTATTTTTGTATTATTTCTAACATTTGTAAGCCCAAAATTGTATTGAAATATTTACTAAGTCAGGTTTGTTCAATTTCTTTGTGTGGGATACTAAACCTTTATTGAAAAACAGGACAAATAGAATTTATTAATTAAACCTCTTTGTCTTAACACAGCCCGACCTGTTGCATTTAATTTCTACAGCATCAGTTAAAATACGGCTCATTACAGATAAATATGCTTTATATGTGCATTATGGAGCTTTGGTAATAGAGTAAAAAAATGATATAACATTATCACTGGGAGAGTCTAAAAAAGTCATACAGACACTCCACTGTTTTTTCCATATGCAACATGTTTTCCCTCTTTTTTTTTTTTTTTTTACCAGATTTTATTTCAGTTATTTCAATCAAAATTGCTAAAAGTCTATATGACTGAGGCATCACTGGCTGCAAGACATTATCACGTAAATGCAAACGGAATACATGTTTGAGTTGCATTTTGCTGTAAACACAGCAGCATCAACTGCAGCTGCTTTACATAAAAGGCAAAACATGGTCAGCACACAAAACAAGCTTCACCTGCTCCGATCAGCTCCTCTATAAAGCTAACCTGGTCCTGTTGTCATAGTTTTTCCCTCTTTTGTTCACTGAGTTGCCACTAAAGTTTCTTTAATGTCCCATTTCACCCCTGTGGAATAATTTCCTTCACACATTCACCTGCAGCAGAAGGGTCCAACAAGTGGTTTGCAAGGCATTTAATTACAATGAATTATAATAACATTAAAAAAAATAAAATAAAACAAACTTTCTGTGAAGTTTGATTTTGGAAATAATTGAATATTTCCAGTAGCAGTAACCACCCAACCTCCCTTCAGACAGTATATACTCACTGATACAGATTTTTCTTTATCATCATTTGGTGACCAGCACATCAACCACAATGTTGACAGGTTGCAGAGGGATCCACCAATCAGCAACATGCTCTTAATACTGTGGTGTGATTGGTTAAAGATGGGTTACTGGCAGGCAGTGGGGGGCGGAGTCAGGGAATGACAAGGGGGAGGACAAGTAGGGGCTAGAGGCTCAGAGGAGGGGGGGGGGGGATGCAGGTTAGGTTATAAAATGAAATGACACAGAGGCTGATAAGACCTTCTCTGGCAAGATAGCACTGCTGGAATGATTAACCTGTAGAGAGAGAGAGAGAGAGAGAGAGAGAGAGAGAGAGAAGTAGTGGGTGCTGTGGTGAAATGTAATGAGGGACATGGGAAGAAGGAAATGATATAAGTCCGGTCAGAAGGTTCAAACACAAAAAGACAGACAACAGACAGTCAAACAGTGAGCACAAGGCTTGTTTTTTCACAACTACAATAAAATCATTGAAACTCAAAGCTGAATAGAAACAGAGAGACTAAAAGACACAGAGAGAGAGAGAGAGAGAGAGAGAGAGAGACAGACAGAGACAGAGTCATCTAGGTTCCTAAGTGGTACTTTATTGACTTTGAGACAGTTTGAGGTGGTAAAAGTCACATCAAAAGAGAGGCAAAGTCATGCCGACACCGTCGCTCAAACTTTGGACTAATTCTCAGCCACGTTTCACTTCCATGTTTGAATTTATCTGATTGGAATAAACACACACACACACACACACTGACTACACGCTCAGATATAACATTGCAGGCTGTAAAAACTAATATATTTACATGCACTGTGTGAGTTAAGTGCAAAACTCACTGTCTATCTTTTGCATTTAAAGCTGCAGTGGGTAGAAATGGAGCAAATGTGATAAAGTTATTTTTATAAAACCGTCACTATATCCTGACAGTAGTACATGAGACAGATGATTTTGAAAAATATCATGTGCCTCTGTGTCCTCCTGTGTCCTCCGGTGTCATCTACAAGATTCCACAGACAGGAGGAAAACAACCAATCAGAGCCGATCTGGAGTCTGCCATCCAGCTGCCGTCTATGAGAGCTACGAGTCAATCACACGTGAATTCCGACCAAGCGGTCAAACTAGACAGCGCTGATCAAATATGAATGAATATTCTCTTACTATAATGCCTATTTCTCGCCTCAAATGTGTGGACCATGTGGATACCTGGTGGGGAAATGTGCAGCATTTCCATGCTGGTCTGTTTGCATGGAAGTCTGAGTATGTGTGTGTGTGTGTGTTTGTGTTCATGAATGAGTGTATGTCTGCATGTATGACTAATCTGTTCTGATCAAATAACAATAGCCTTGGAATTGTAACACACACACACACATACTTACATCATTTAATTACAATCATACACACACTCACTATTCATAACCAGGAAGTCAACCATCCACCCCGACCCCCCTGACACAAAAACAGACACACAAACACACACCTACCTCTGTTTTCTGTATTGGAGACGTAATGTAAACAGTCATTCGCTCTAAAAATACTACGGGACCCGGCGTACAGAGCATTGACTCATGTAACAAAACAAAGAAGGTGGCGGTGTGACACAAACATAGCGTGACTGATGTAAACAAAACAGAAAACAAAATCCTCTGTGTTTAGTTTAAACCGTAAGAAGTAGATACCACGTTTCTAAAAGTAAAAGTATAGGCTGAAATAAAACAAATTGGAAAATTTACAACTGCATTTACTGATTTTTTGACCACTTGGGGGCCGTGCAACAAGGTGGAAACACAACACCCACATTACAGCACACCTGTTGTCTTTTCCTATCACAGTCCCACATTCAGCAGACTCAGAGCAAAGTTATCATTATTTGGAGTCGTGTTTCTGGCCACCTGAAGAATGAAAGTCCAATATTCTCTCTACTTGGAGCTCACCAATGCCTGAGTGAAATATGTGTCTCTTAAGCTGCTAAATTCTCCACTATGTTCACCAGCTAGTTGCTAATTGCTGTCTGGTGCTGGGCAGGTAGCATACTGTGGGGTTATCAAAGCCTTTTCACTGAAAACAGCTGCTTGCTGAGGCTCAACCTTGTCATCAACCTTGATGACAGCACAGTTTACGGCAAGTAGAAACAAAAAAGAACCTGAAAGACACATCAGGGAAATACAGTAATGGGTGAATCTGATTAGCTCCGGTTGACCTTTGGAATGTGTTTTTGCACCGAATGAAGACTTTTTTTTCCTTTTGGTTGACAGACGGTAACATTATAGCCATCAGCTGCTGAAGAATATACACATGGCCAGTTACTCTGCTGAGCTACAGGCTCCGTTGGTCTAACATCTATTCTGTCACTTCCTGCTCTCAATGAACACCTTTATTGTTTTGCACTATGGCCAAACATTATTTTTTCCACAGTGACACGTTTTCTTCGGTTTCTGCTACAGAACACCTGTACACATGTATAGTAGTGATTCTATCGTGGCTCATACGTGTTACCAAGGTGAACAGTACTTCCTCTGCTGTTGCATTAACAACTATTTTCAACCCCAAATATTATTCACGTGTATGAAGGTGCAGTACCAGCAGGGGGCAACAAAACCACTTAATTAGGTTTAGGCAGCAAAACCACTTAGGTCATGGATGGCCTTAAAATAAGTACGTAAACTAAATACAATTTGTACGGAAACAATGTAACAAAAGTACAGAAAACACAAAACAAACATCACTAACGGAGTTTCTTCTTGTTTGTTGGACCCAACCACCTCTCCACCATAAGCAGTCCCTTTCACTTTTTTATAATATGTCACTAGCTCTGAGCGTAGCATGTTCATGCATTTACGCTGCAGTTAGTACGGACTACATGCATTTACAAATGACACGCCAAAAGCAAGAACGGCGGTCTTATTAGGCTACCCGCTTTTGCCTTGTGCATCATCATGTCATTCATACACCTTTTCGTGTGACTGGGCTGACTATTTTATTATACAAAGTTGTCTGTTGACATAAGTGCCATTCAATATAGGGACGCACCGATACCGATACCGGATTGGATATTGGGCCGATACTGACTCAAATAGCTGGATCGGGTATTGGTTTCAATGGGGCCGATCTATTGAATTCAATTCTATGTTTATATACCATATAGATTATATACTGGAATATTAATTCCTGTTTAAGTTTTGACCAATGTGTTGCTGCATTAAAATGGTTTACACCTGAATTGTAATTCTTGTAAATATTTAAGATTTGTTTGCCAAGTTTCTGGTGTACGATTTATTATTTTAATAATAAATAACAATTCAATACATTTGTATCTATGTATTTATTTGTTACATTTTGTTTTACAAAGATATGAAAGCAATGTTTAAGTCAAACCTGATGTTGCCTTACACATAAAAGAATGATCCCAATCACTTCCACACAGTGAGGCACACAGCTTATTAATTATACACTGGTATCAAATCGGTACTCGGTATCGGCCGCTACCCAAAGCCCAGGTATCGCTATCAGTGCATCCCTACTACTCTACAATTAAAGGTGACAATTAGTAGCTGCTACACAGCATCCCGTGGTGTTTGTTCTGGCATTTAAATGTATCTATGCTAAAAAAGACTTTCAGATGTCTTTTGGTTGCGTAAACTGACTTTCTGTGAACAGACGGTCAGAATGGAAAGGAAAAGATGCATATTCAAATTGACCTCAGTGTGGACATAATTCCTGCATAACGCTTCTTGCCTCGTTTCTGATTGACACTCCCTGATTCCTCCGTATATCTCGTATCCCTTTGACTTTCTATTGTGCCCCAGGTCAACTGCTGTTACCTGCTGGTCTCCAGGTCTCAGGCTGTGGACAGTCACTGGATTATTGGAGGAAACTGAGTCTGTCAACAGCAAGTGTTGACATTTGGGCTTAGGAGATAAACCTCACAAGGGATCAAACAAAGACTGGCCCTTTTGACTGAAGAGCGGAGTGTGTGTTTGTGTGTGTGTGTGTGTGTGTGCATGTTTTGTGTAGAGAGGTTTCAGTGTTGCAAGTTTGCTGCTGACAACCTAAAGTGGAAGGACGCTGATATTGTCTGAGGGGTTTTTGTTATCTCCATGTCAAACGGCTAAGGAAACATAAAAGTGCGGCAAGCTGGAGAATACACGCGCACACACATTTGAATGATTTATACCCCTCGCAAAAGTAACAAACAAATACATAAATGATAAACATGGATCCAGAATGTTTTCAGGCTTGACTGGCACCTGTGAAGTCTCACAGAAACACTAGACCAACACAGATATGAGAGGATTTTTTGACACTAATACTGCAGAACCACACACAATCTTAAAGATCCTACTGAATGTGTCACATTTACATTTTGAGAAATGCTCTTTTTTACACAAAGAGAGAGTTGTATAGGATATGTGATTCAAAATCATTAATGTCAACCCTGGAGACACAGATTACCAAATGTGTCTATGGTAGGTACAGAAAGGTTTTACAGTTAATTTGACAATGATGTATTCATCTTTAACATATGCTACACGTAGCAGCTGTAACGCTGGTTAATGGAGTGGAATGATGCAGGCAGGAGATAAGAGGTTAATAAAAAATACTGTGGGCTACTGTGACATAGAGCGGGTCAAGGCTGGGCACTTCCTCATGTCTGATGAAATGTCAATCACATTGGAGTGAGGGATGATGGTAAAAGGGATGGTAAAGAAAGAGAGGAAGGAGAAAGGAGAGCATCAGAGGGAAGGAGGGGGGGGGGGCTACTATTTTAATGTATCTGACAGAAGGAGGGGAGAGGAGAAGAGGATGAAAGAAGAAGAGCTAAATGTCCCACTAACATCTCTGACAGGAGGATGGGAGAAGGCGGGGGGAGGGGTAGAAGTAAGAAGAGAGAGGAAGCTGCCACGGGTTAAAAGACCACTGAGTTGTCCAACACGGGGAGGGAGAGAATGCAGATTTCGATTTGACTGTTATCAGGCAATTAAACAGGCGTTATCAGTCACTATAAGCACCATAGATGCAGTCATTAGGGGCCAACTATCTACTACGTTGTAAAAGTGAAAGTGAAACTTAAAGGCAACAAGTTCTAACACATTGTAAAACTGAATGAAATGACATGTTTTGAACACAAACAAAAAGGCTTCTTTAGGTTTAGGCAATAAAACTACAACTTCTTTAGGTTTAGGCAGCAAAAACAGTTAAGTTTAGGATAAAATTATCATGTTTTGCGTTCAAATACAACTATACAAATAAATCTAAGAAGAAATAAATCAAATAACTCACACAGGAAGCAAACTTTGGTCTCCTGGGTCAAAGTCCTGTGTTTTGTGTCCCATCCATCGTCCCTGATCCCCTTATGGAGTTTAACCCTGTATATACTACAGCGCCTGACTTCTGCTCCTGTCATAATTACTATCGTCGCTAGAGGTCGCTGCCGTGTTCTTTTATACCTTCTTTTTTTGGTGATCTACCATGTGAATAGATAATAAAACCTACTAGTGGGTGTAGTAGGCCCCTATAGACCCACATCTATGGGCCTTATAGCGATTGATAACGCCTATTTAATAGCCTGACAACAGTCTAATCGGCTCACATTAAAATAAAAACCTGAATGATTGAGTGGAGGAACACAACAAATGCACGTTTTCATACAGGACACAAGAGGTCACTGAACAATAGACCTCCTTTACACCAATAAAATGTGTCTGCATCTAGATATGATTTAACCTGGTGACATTTACACCTGGTATTAATATGTGTCTCCAGTGTCCACATTGAGATCGGATTGAGATCCGATCGGTCCAGAGGCTGCACTACTGTACACACGGGCTTACAGCCGAGCACTGCCAGAGATGCAGTGACACATCAGCCTCAAAACGGTAGCCGATTATGGAGAGAGAATGTGACTGAGGTACGTGTACACTGGCACACACAGAGGGATGAAGAGACGGTGGCGGTGCCGCCCACGTAGTTGTTGCATTGCATTTACACTTGTGTTTATTGTGGTCACAATGCATCCCTGACCACCTCCGGAGGCCTTTACAGTGACCAGATCTTAAACCAGTTTAACACTTATGTTGAAAACACACTGCCGCCGCAGCTCCCGCGTCTGCCGCCCCTAGCGCCAATAGGAAGCATCGCACTGCTATTTTTACTAAAGTAAAAGATCTGAGTACTTCTTCCACCTCTGCATTAGCTTAAAATCATGTGTGGACACCCACTACCCACTACTTGAATTAGATTTCTCACCTGAAGAGCCAATCTCCAGGGCTATGGCTCACTAGGGAATTTCTTTTTCCCATTGTCTTTATAATGACATAATTCAGGAATTAATAATTCAAGGGCGACGAGGCTGGAAATAGGACAGTGGCGTGAAGTGGTGCCTGCTCGCTGCTGTTATGGAGGTTGTACACTGAAAATAATAGGGACAGCTGTTTTGACGCACTCCGTTCAGCGGCTGTGTATTTTGGCTTTTATGGGAGATTTTGGACTGACGTGTTAGAAAACGCTCTCCACCGCTATCATTGAAACACCAAATGAGGAAAGAAATTTGGAAGTATGGTGTGTCATCCCAATGCCAAATTGAGGCGTTGACCAGTTTTGGCAGCTCGTGGTGGCCCTTACTAAGATATTTTGTAACCCATCTGTATGTTACGTAATGAAATGCTCATAGAACTCCAACAAATTATCACCAAGCTTTGGAAAAATATGAATGACTACAAGTTGGATTGGTCATTTGTGGACTTTGGCACTTAGATATGGGAATGACATACAATACATCTCGGAGGGCAGGTGAATTGTATCTGAAGGCTGAGTGAAATAATAAATAGAATCAAATAATAACATACATTGGGAATGGAAAACGAGAACAACAGTTTTGAAGGAGAATGCACACCTTCATCCATTTACAAGTCCACTTCTCTTTCCAAAACTAGAATGGACTGGATGGACATTTCCCGATAATATGCGTTTCTCTTTGGGGAAACATTTTATTGTTACCTTTTTGTGCTTCATTTGCATTCTTGACATTGCATGCATTTTCCAAAGTTTGAAACCAGGCTGACAGTTAAACAGCAGTGCAAGACAAGATTAGACGAGTAGGGAAGGGAAAGAAACAATTAAGGTTGGAGTTAAATATGGAATATGAGAAAGGGTTGAGAGGGAAGTGTGAGAAAGCACTCAAACACACATACAATTCACCCTAGTATAAACATTATGCTCGGAGAATGTCCAGGAATATATGCTGCGGTAACTGTGACTCACACAACCTAACCACTTCTCCATCGTCTCACACACACACACACACACACACACACACACTCCGGTATGTCCAAGATGATAATTAATCTGCCCGCTTCTTGGATCTTTTCCAAGCACTTCTTTAGGAACAGAGGTATAATTGTTATATCTACTGTGAGACGGCTGCAGCTCTGACCCTCGACTTCCTTTCTACTTGTTCCTTTTAATGTGGGCCATTTACTGTTGGACATACTGTAAATGGATTTGTAAAGGAGCGTCAGGCCAATGCCTAAAATGTCAAATCGGAAAATGAGGATATGAAAGCATTTTCCTGTTCACAATACAAATACCAGACACTATGGTCCATTTCAGGTTATGTCCGCCTGTAAAAGGAATGCATGCTGAAACCCAAGAGCTGTTGTCACTTTAAAGACCGTATGTTTTCCTTAATCCATGTGATGAATACTGTGAATATACATTTACACATACATACATACGACCTGTACACACACACACACACACACACACTCATCCTTTCTGCCGTGCTTGTCCCATTTTCTGTCCTCACATGCACACAGACGCACATGCACAAGCACTGAGCGACTGCTAGATCCATTAGCAGGTCATGTAACAGTCATTGCTTCATAAGCTTCTATTTTCAAGAGCCAACAGGAAGAACATTAGTCCTCGCCAACACTGTCAGGTGTTCAAGTTGCAAAAACCAAACAAACCAGAGGGCGAGGTCTCAATCGGAATACAGTATTCATGTGTGTGTGTGTGTGAGAGCGAGAGTCTGTGTTTATGTTGTCATGTGTGCATGGATTAATAACTCCACACACCTTATCAGCCTCTTGCACCCTCTTATCTATGGATGTTTGTTTACAGCAGCTAGCATTAGGATCGTCAGGTGACATTCCAAGGATAGCCTGCTCTGAGGTGTAATGGAGGTTCCCATAAGTGAGTTTGAACGCCAAAAACAGCTGCAGAAGGAAGGTAAGCTCATTGCATTGTTCTCCTCAGACAGGCATGCAGTTCCTAACATACACGTTTAAGTGTGGCGGATGTTTGGCCAGGAGGACATGAGGAGGAGGTCGGTTTCATTCAATAAAAGTTATTGAACAGGGAAAAGCTTGCGAGCCTGTTAATGGTCAGTTAGTAAACTTCTCAGCTTAGCTCGGCTGCCAACCGGACAATAAGTTCACAGAGTTGATTTAAAAGACTTGTGGCCGATTGCTTGCCCCCCAGGAGTGCTGCTTTGTCGAGAACTGCTCATCACTTGTTGACTCCAGGAACAGAACAGTTTGGTTGTAATGTTAGTATATCCAGCAGCCAGCAGCAAAAGTGACCGCCTGCTGCGTACGACATGTTTGACTCAGTCCGCTGAAGCCCCGCTGCTCAGAGCGCTGTGCACAAGTTTATTCAAAGTTTATTAATATTGAACTTGTCGTGTGTCCAAATTGCACCAAATATGCATCCAATACGGCACTCCCTTAGGTCCCCAGCAATACACACGCCACGTGTGAATTACATGGGATGAATGGTTCTTAAAGGTCTCATATTATGCTCATTTCCAGGTTCATAGATGTATTTTAATGTTGCACAAACACAGCGACCATCAGGGTGGAAAATAGAAGATGTGAAACAGTAGTCAGTTCATTATGTCTGGTAAAAGACACCTGATAAATGTATGGAAGATCAGAGTAATGGTATATTAGTAGGAGCTGTCTCTGTGTTATAATGACTACAGACCACCGGAGCTTAGTTTACCATAGTTTACCTGAGCTGAAAGACTTTCTCCTGTACCATGTCAACATAACTGCAGGTGGGATGATTAAAAATGCTGTTTATAATTAATATTGTCATCTGTTTACTCAAATAAAGTTTGACTGTGAAACAAAAATGTGTTGTGTTGCTTACAGTCACTGTTTACTACCTGTAGTACTCTTCTACATGCATGACATCAAATATATAACATATAAATATCAGCTGTTTAAACAGTGTAATTACATAAAGCCTTTGTGAAAGAACATGTTATATTTAGATGATGGGAGTACATGAAGACTGTTCTGCTGGATCTTGCAGACTAACTGTAGGAGCCACTTTGGTCAAGTTCGGTTGTGGATTACACAGAGTGACGCGCTGTGGGGCGGGGTCAGCTACTGGAGGTTCTGCTCTGGTTCGACCAGGAAACCCTTATATGGCTTGCATTTCTCTAATGACGTCAGAAG
>CAKAOI010050237.1:0-17934 GCA_916701655.1 Sebastiscus albofasciatus | reverse complement strand
TTTTTGTATGGCTCATTAAAAGAGTTTCAATTCTGTTTTTAAGACGCGTAGACTTGGAGTTACGTCCTGATTGTTTTAGACAAAAGTTTGAATAACAGAAATATCCATACTCTTTTATGAATGCAGAGTATAACCTTCATTATCAGGTTCCTTAATGTCTTAGTATCAGCAATTCTTTATTTAGTTTGGTACCAAATACTTAATAAAACAGGTAGTTTACTGATTAATTCAACCCAATACCAATCAAATCGTAACAATAAATATATCTTTTAAACCTTATGATCGCTGAGATGGTTGACATCAGTGTATGCACATAAAATATTGTCACTGTGGACATCTGGCTCTTGCAGAGAAATATAAAGTAAAGTAAATTTCACACGTAATTATACAATTGATAAGCAAACAACTTCAGTTAATATTCTTCATCTAGTTGCATGCAACAAGAAAACATGTTGTGTGGTACACAAGTTCAGATATGTGTATTTCTTTGCATAAGAGATAAATGAATGTCTGTCAGTGAAGCACAGACGATTTTTTTTCTGTTTTAGATTTATTTTAGTTTATCAGAATGTTTCTAAAATCATATTGTTTATTAAGGAGCAAAGAGTAACAGCTAGCTACTCGTTTTGTTTCAGTGAAGTCCACTCATTTTCTCCAATTTACTTCTTTATTCTTCTTCTACTTCCCCCTTTTTTCTAGACTACTTTTGCACCTAGCTAGTCCCACATACGGTCGCTTTTCACTCTCCCAAATTAAAAAAAAACTCAAATCTCTATGAATTTTGATTTTAACCATCAGAGTATGTATTACATATAAACAGGTACACAAAATGACATATAGTTGTTAAGATTTTAATCTGTAACATGCTTATTTGTTATGGTTTTCATCACTTCTTCTTATTAAATGTCCTTATTGCAACATTATAATGTTAATTGTATACATTTTCCTTTTTTAATTTAACATTTAAATACATTTTCATCAAGCTTTGTGCATCATTGTAAATATTGATTTAAAAACATTTTCTAAAAAATAGGGAATTTCATTATTTTCTCTACACCCTGAAAATTTTAGACAGTAACCATAGATGTCTGTCTTCATACACAAAAAATATAAAATATGTTGTGTTTTAGGACAGATATTGCAATTGTAATGTCTAATGTCCTCACTGTAGCATATATATATATATATATATATATATATATATATATATATATATAAAATCTAATATTTTTATTTCTTTATTTTTTTTAAATGGTCGCAAGCAGCTCTCTTCCACCAGGAAACGACATTTGGTGTCGCTCTATTGTCGTCCGGGTGGAAACAGTAGGGCCTATACACGCTGTACAGTGCCAGAAACAGGTTGAGATAACAAAAAGGGAAAAAAAGGTGTGAGAATCGGGAGAAAAAGAGGGTTGACAAGTATGGTTTATGTAGGCTAACACAACTTTCTGCTAGCCGACACTCACCTCGATACAACTACCAATGCTCATTACTAAGATATTTGCATCAGCCAACATGTAGAACTGTCCAATTAGACATGAATACAAGAAAACAGAAGAAAAACTCATTTATACATTGTGAAAATGTTGCTTTTATTTGATTCCAGATTGCACAGCAGGCAGGTTTATTGTAACTCACGCTGACATCCAAAGATGACTTTCACTTGCAAAGCATTCAAATTCAAAAGCTTTGTGATGTCATGTTAAGACATCATTTAAAGGGGAACTACGGCCATTTTCAAAATTCATACATGTTATTCCTAATGATCTAAGACAGTCCAAAAATATTAGTGAACATGAACAACGCTCAAGTATAAAGTCTGGGTCTGCTCCACAGTCATGAAGTGGGAGAGATGTTATAGGCTAGATGACACTGAGTACTCAGTCTATGGGTACATTTTCATTGTTTCACAACTGAGAACAATACAATAGAATAAAGCTCACACTTTGGTATGGAGCAGCAGACTTTATTTCCAATGACTTCACAAGTTTGAGACTTCTCTGGTTTCTGGCTTTGAGAGAGAGTAGCTCATCTTCACACATATTGGTTTAACTTTCCTAGGCCGTGGAAACAACATATAGGAATTCTTAATTTACTTGTTCCCTTTAACGCCTTTGGAGGTAGCAGAGCTCCAGACTTTGTCAGATCCCCTGTACAAGTCCAGTTCGCCGTCATTGGTCAGTTCGAGATGGCAGTCCTTCCTGTGTCCGTGGTGAGGAGGACGTGGCATGGGGACAAATGTGTCAGTGTGCCACCTGGGAGTGCTGGACCCATCGTACATCACCAGGTTGCTGTCAGCCTGCATGCACAGACGGTAAACATCTATTCCTGCAGTGTCTGAAGCCCACACAGGCTTCCAGCCTTGGATGACAAAGTCACCATCATCCTGCAGAGACGGAGACATTTGGCTGTTATCAAAATGTGCATTTCCAAAAAAAAAAAAAAGACTAATTGCTTTCATAGACAAGCTGGTAAATAATGTATGAATTTTGATGAACTTCTGCAAAAAACCTGTTTACTCACCTGGAAGATAGCCTTCCACTTCCCGTTGTTGGATATCAGGTGTTCTCCCTTCTTGAGAACTTTGTCTTTGTCCAACCGGTTACTCATGATGCTGAAACAAACAAACAAAGAAAAACTTTGACGTTTCATGTGGCTAAAACACTGAAAAATGCATTTACACCATGCATTTTTGGCATTTCTTTTGCAAATACAAAAGTGTACTTACCGCCTTGAATGTCCCACACCAGTCAGTCTGTAAGCAGATGTGAAGCAGGTGATATTCACAGCTGGTCACTGCATCTTTATATCATCTGAGCTGGAGGTGGAGAGGAAGCAGGAGGCGTGACATGCCCTCTTTTTTTGGTATCTGGCAGTCCTGTGTCCCATAAAACTTCTATTAATTTCCCAAATTAGGACTTAACATGGACGTGAGCTGCATGTCTAAGAGGACGGAGAAAAATATTCACATTAAATTGTCTGTTGTCTGTCATATATTAGAAACTGTGAAGAAAATGAGACAACATACATGTTTCATACACAAAGAATTATCTCAGAGTCTGTTATGACTATGTGTAGTGGCTGTTTGTCCATAATAAAAGTCAAACTTGAAGCAAACTTGAAATCAAAAGGCCACTTATGCACCATATGAATAGTACTCATCGTCCATAATGAGGTTTTGAATTTCTCCTGTTTATTTAACCTTAGCAGGCACACCAACAAAGAAATCATGGCTCCTTCTGCCTCTCTTCTTCTGGTAAAACAACACAGACCCTCCAGGTACAGGTTGGTCCTATACCTGCCTGCGGTATAAACCCGGGTGCCAATAATGCTGCCCATCCTCTAAAAGTTCAGAATCCATCGTGTTATTGTAGGTTATTTAACAGCATTTTAAGGGAAATCTTTTACTGCAGCTGCTCCACCCAGAGGAGCCGTATAAATTTATAAAGTTGACATCAGTGTATTCACATAAAGCAGGTATACTGCAGAGGCTTGTAAAACATTTCCACTGTGTGCGTCTGGCCCTTGCAGAGAAATGTAAATGTGCTACAGATACAGTAAGTAAATTGCACATTACAAAGTTAATCACACATATGATATGCAAACAACTCCTGTTAATCATTATTCATCTGGTTGCTGTAGATGATGCAACAAGAGCGTTTTTGTATGGCTCATTAAAAGAGTTTCAATTCTGTTTTTAAGACGCGTAGACTTGGAGTTACGTCCTGATTGTTTTAGACAAAAGTTTGAATAACAGGAATATCCATACTCTTTTATGAATGCAGAGTATAACCTTCATTATCAGGTTCCTTAATGTCTTAGTATCAGCAATTCTTTATTTAGTTTGGTACCAAATACTTAATAAAACAGGTAGTTTACTGATTAATTCAACCCAATACCAATCAAATCGTAACAATAAATATATCTTTTAAACCTTATGATCGCTGAGATGGTTGACATCAGTGTATGCACATAAAATATTGCCACTGTGGACGTCTGGCTCTTGCAGACAAATGTATATGCTGCAGACATTGCACACGCAATTATACAAATGATAAGCAAACAACTCCAGTTAATATTCTTCATCTGGTTGCCGTAGATGGTGGTTCAACTGACATGTAATAAGAGCATTTTTTTATGGTACACAAGTTAATCAGATATATGTATTTTTTTGCATAGCGGAGAAATGAATGTCTGTCTCTAAAGCACAATGAGGTACTAAACTTCTGACCTGAAGGGAAACTCACCAAACCCTCTCAAGCTATCATACCAACATTTTTTTTAATTATTTTTATTTAAGTTTATTAGAATGTTTAAAGCTATAGTTTTGTTTGAGTGAAGCACACTCATATCCTTCGCTTTACTTCTTTGTTTTTTCTATTCTCCCCCTTTTTCTGGACACTAACCCCAACAACTACCAGTGCTCTTTACCAAGATATTTGCAAGTAGATCTGTTGTTAAGAAACTAAGTCATAACCCAGTAAGTACAAAGAGAAAAAATAAATAAACACATTTATACATTGTGAAAATGTGATTTTATTTGATTCCAGATTGCACAGCAGGCAGGTTTATTGTAGCTCACGCTGACATCCAAAGATGACTTTCACTTGCAAAGCATTCAAATTCAAAAGCTTGGTGATGTCATGACATCCTTTCATGCATGTCTAGGAGCTCTCCAAATTTCTTTAGCTCCCCTGTACAACACCAGTTGGCCGTCATCGGTCACTTGAAGACGGCACAGGCTTTTCTCACACGTGTTGGTTTTTGTGTCCCACCTGGGAGTCCCAGCCTCGTTGTACATGACCAGGTTGCTGTCAGCCTGCATGACCAGGCGGAAACTATCTGATCCATAAGTACGTGAATCCCACACAGGCTTCCAGCCATACAGGACAAAGTTACCATCATCCTGCAGGCAGGAAAAGAGATGTTATCCAAACAATATCACACCAAAATATAGAGGGATCCGTTATTTTAAAGCATTTTAACTTCACACATGACAGGTAAATGAGATTTGATGAGCTTCTTCAGTGAATCACCTGGAAGATGGCCTTCCACTGCCCGTTGTTGGACATCAGATAGTCTCCCCTGCGAAGCTCATCCTCTTTGGACAAGTAGTTCTTACTCATGATTCTGAAACAAACAAACAAACAAATACTACTAACAACTAAAGCTGTGATGTTGTACTGTTCCAATACTGAAAATGCATTCACACCACATGCTTTTTTGGCATTTCAGTCAATACGAAAGTATAGAGTACTTACCGTCTTGAATGTCCCGCACCGGTCAGTCCGTGAGCAGATGTGAAGGAGGTGATATTCCCACCCTATCTTTATATGAGGATGGAAAGGAAGTGGCAGTATGTACTCTATGATTCATTGAAATTCTAAGTAAGTCCTGAACCCCATTTCAACTTAACTGTCATTACACAATTCATTATCAGAACTGTATTTCACAACAGCAGACAATAACTGTGGGAATGCTGATTCATCATTCTCGGTATTGTTCGTATAAGGTTTCTTTCATTTCTTCTTCTATTTCTTCCGTACGTTTTTGTGGGGATGCTGATTAAAACTAAACAGTACACTACAACATGTATCTGAAAACATTTGAGGTGAGAAATAGGCATTACAGTAACAGAATACAAATTCATATTTGATCAGCTCTTCCTGCTTGTTTTCCTCTGGTCTGTGAAATCCTGCAGGAGCACTGGAGGGCTCCGGAGGACACAGAGGCACATGATTTTTTTCAGATTACCTGTTTCATGCACTACTATCAGGATTTTTTAAATCATATTTGCTCCAATTCTACCCACTGCAACTTTAACACCACCAACTACGACCTCAGTACTAAACATATAGTTGAATTAACACCTCTCAGATGGTTTGGTCATTATAAACTTCATAGAGGTAGAATATGTGTCAGAGCTGTTGTACTAAATTACAATAGATTGTATGGGTTAATAAGAAACTGGCAGGGAGTGAAGATTCTCAGTAAAAAGGCATAGCAAAGTCACATATTTATTCATCAGAAGACTCATTTAATCAAGATCCAAAGTCAGGCAGAAGGTCAGGCATGCAGGTACAGGTTCAGGATTACGTAGTATGGGGATCAGAGGCTTGAAAGTAAATGGCAAGAAACAACAAAACAACATCATCACTGACAATCTGGCAGGTTCATGAACTGAGAGGCTGATGAGGGAATAAGGTGCAGGTGAAGGTGTGGCTGTAGTCAAGCAGCCAACAAATATTATGTCCTAATGTCTTTTCCTAATCGCTTTTCCTTGACCTCGATGGAAAACGTCGATGTTAAGGAGAATTCATAAGGACTTAGGAAAAGTTTTGGCACGGGGTTATAAATCAAGTGATGACACACAGAAAGCTACCACAGCTTCAGTGCTATCCCATATCCAGCAGTAGGGCTGTATACCTTGCCAAAAACCACTATGAGAATTATTCCCCCCAGATGTTACTGGTGGCCCAAATTTGGGGTCCTAGCTCACGGACTATAATTTTGAATGCATTTTTACTCATAATGGAGTGTTTATTGCTATTTTTTACTTAATCCCTCCACCACTAATACTAATAACCACTCTGCTCCGCTGAATGATAACGGAAGCCACCATTAGATGAAACATTTAGTTTATTTTCATATTGTTATGTTGGTGTAACCCTCTAGGAAAACCAGTGGTTTCTAAAACATTGAGATATTTCCCTCACTGAAAATTCCTTTTATTTAATAAATAACCCCATTCTTTATTTTATTCTGAAATTAATTGGCATAGCTGCATGTTTTTGCCACTGTGTTGTATTCTAAAATTATATTTTGTATTTCTTTGGTGATAGAGGCAGAACAGAATATGTATGTGTAATATGTGAGTGTTATTTACATTGTGTGGACAGAGATGGGGATTATTTAGCTGAATTTCATGGGTTATGAGATTAGCTTGATTCTGTTCATCCCTGTGCTGCTTGTGTGCATAAACACAAGGTGTCAGTGTTGTAACAGGGAAAGTATTCACATTGCTTTACTCACAATATTCAAATATAGTGAGTATTAAATGTTTAAATGGTAGGTTGTTTGCATAATAATCTACAACTCAAATGGGCTCACAATTATTAAATAGTCATTTAATAGTATTGTTTACACTTTACTATTGAGTGGTTTATAATAATAGTGAGGTTGACATATTTCATATGTTAATATTATGATGCAAGTTAATATTGTGATGCAACAGTTATCCTACATTCATGGGTCATTGAGGAGCGCTGCCTTGCTGTCAGTGTGGTAGGACTGTGGGGAAGGACCTCAAAAGACAATTGGATCTGAACATTTTATTTTTGGGGATTACTTTTATTTTTTTAGGGTGCACCCAGCTCAATAGACATTTCAAACTGAACAAAACTGAATGCCGGCAGTAATTGTGAATTTATTCTGTGTCAATACAATAATTTTCCTTTAAACTTAATTCTGTGTTCTGCTTACTCATTGTGGTGTCCGATTCCTGTTCATTACTCCTCTCAATGAATCTAGTCCAGTGTATACTTATCCTCAGGTGGGTTACATTGGCTATAACACAACTCATATTTCAATTCACATTTTAATGTTTTGAGTTCATCACAAACGTGGCTAAAATCACACAGCGTATCTATTCAATATGTTAAACTGTCACTCTGTAAGTAAAAGAGTTGTTCATTCACAAGAGCTGAGATGCAGAGATACTTTATCCTGATTATAGCTCACGAAAGAAGACACAAATTCATGCATTGTGAAAAATTGCTTTTATTTGATGCAAGATTACACAGCAGGCAGGTTTTACTGGTGACTCAAGATGACATCCAAACATGACTTTCACATACAATGAATCACTTCATGCCTTTGTTTTGATCAGAGTTCCAAATCTCTCCACATTCCTGGTCCACCGCCAGTTTGCCTTCGTTGGTCAGGTAAAGGCGGCACATGTTGCAGTCGCCTTTGGCAGAATTTGTGTGCCACCTGGGTTCGCTTTTCTTGTTGTACATGACCAGGTTGCAGTCAGCCTGCATGCACAGGCGGACAGCGTCTGTTCCACTAGTGTCTGAAGCCCATATAGGCTTCCAGCCAAAGATGACAAAGTTACCATCCTCCTGCAGGCAGAAAAAGAAATGTTTGACTGCTATCAGAACGTGCTTTTCCAAACACTTGTTCTTTTACTTCTGCATTAACTTGTCCACAGGTCGGTGCTCATGTATCATGCATCCTGATAAACGTCTGGAGTGCACAAATATTCTGAGTTATCTCACCTGGAAGACGGCCTTAAACTCCCCGTTGTTGGACACCAGAGAGTCTCCCTTACGGAGCTCATCATTTTTGGACAAGTAGTTCCTGCTCATGATTCTGCAATAAAAACAAAATCTCTGTTGAATCCATATAAAACACTGAAAATGCATCATCAAACATATGCTTTGTGACTTGGTTTGACATTTAATTTATTTAACAGAAGTTTTTACTTAATAGTAGTTATTTTTCACCGTGCATTAGTCACACCCACAATAAGACTCATGCACATTTCATAAGCTTAACTTCAACAGCACAGATTTATCAATTAACTGCAATGATTCCTTCATGCATTAAACTCTGACATGTCTGAATCCATCCGTCAGTATAAAAGTGTAGAATACTTACAGGGTTGACTGTCCTTCCTAAGTCAGACTGCAAGCAGAGGAAAAGGAGTGAAGTGCAGGATGTGAGATTCCCTCCTTTTTTATACCAAAGCTGGAGGTGGAGAGAGGAAGGGAGAACAAAGAGGGGAGAGCCGTGCCCCTCTTTTTTTGAGTGAGGACTGAATGTTCTTGAACTGCTTGAACTACCCACACAACATCGAAACCTTGCAGTCAAAGTCAGAATCATTAATGTCATTAATCATTGATCCCATTATATGTTTTACACATTTATTTTCTTTTTGTTTTGTTTTTGCTCCCCCTATGCTCTACACAGAAAAGGAAGGGTGTCTGTATGTGTTTAAAAGTAGATATATGGCCATCTAGCCTCATTCAATGCCAAACACACACACCCATTATCCACATCACACACACACACACATGACACTCCCATATTAAACATTTCAAATGAATGAATGTACTGTCACAGCTGACCGTTTAATGTAAAGCGCTTGTGTGTGTGCACCATTGTCTGCGTCCAGCTGCAAAATACCAAGATTATACACTTGTTGTGTATGTAACTGTAAGAAGAACTGACACTTTCACCTTCCTCCAACCTAAAAAGCAATGTCTGATAAGAATACTAATCTCAGAGTACAAAATGTTCCTTCCCAAGCAGAATGCAGAGGGGTGGGTCCACATTATACATCTAAATCCCCTTTTGGCAGTGAATTCAACATGTTTGTAAGGTTAGCTACACCCCTGACATCTCACCATAGAAGATAACAAGACACAACACGACAGACGATCATATGAACCAAAGTCTGGGGGCTGTTTTTCTATCTCGTAAAACTAAAACTAGGTCAAACAGAACTAAACTGGAGATTCAAACTAGGTAGAACTTGCTAAAATGAGATTAAAACTTGGTAAAACTGAGTTTAAACTAAAAGGAGATTAAAACCAGGTAAAACAAGAGCTAAAAGGAGATTAAAACTAGGTAAAACTGAGTTAAAAATAGATTAAAACCAGATAAAACAGAGTTAAAAGGAGATTAAAACTAGGAAAAACAGAAATAAAAGTAGATTAAAACCAGGTGAAAGTAAAACTAGATAGAACAAAGCTAAAAGGAGATTAAAACATGGTTAAATAGAACAAAAGTGAGATTAAAACCAGGTAAAACGGAGCAAAAAGGAGATTAAAACATGGTAAAACAGAGCTAAACGGAGATTAAAACTGTAAAACAGCGCTAAAGGAGATTAAAACATGGTAGAACAGAGCTAAAAGGAGATTAAACTTGGTGAAACTGAGTTAAAAGAAGATTAAAACTAGGTAAAACAAGAGTTAAAAGGAGATTAAAACTAGGTAAAACAAGAGTTAAAAGGAGATTAAAACTCGTTATTACACAACGTTGTAGAATACTCAATTCTGATTGGTCCATCACGGCGTTCTACGGTCTGCTATTTCTTTATAGCAGACCCCGACGTGGTGACCGGCTCGCTGTACATTATCTCTTATGTAAAACAGAGCTAAAGGGAGATTAAAACTGGGTAAAACAGAGCTAAAAGGAGACTAATAGATTAGATAAAGATTATACACTTGTCATGTAACTGGAAGATAAAGCTTCAACTGTCACCTCCCTCCCTCCAGACAAAAAGCAATGTGTGATAAAAATACATATCGTCCTCTCATCTGAGTACAAAGTGACACTCTGTTCCCAACCCCAAGCAGAATACAGAGCAATAAATCCCTTTTTTGGCAGTGAATTCAACATATTTATAAATTTAACTACGCCCCTGACATATAGGGGATGTATGTTTTTCTCACCATAGAAGATGACAAGACACGACACGAGAGACGATCACATGAACCAAAGTCTGGGGTCTGTTTTTCTACCTTGTTTGCCAGGTTTTACATCAAACTACCACTGCTCATCAATGCTGCAAACTCACCGTGGAAACAGATGGCATGAAGGCAAATGACAACATATTGCTGATTATACTTTCAGACTTTACTTCATGCACTAGTCAATTTTGAGATTTGGGGCTATTTTGCATCTTAATAAAAACAATACAGTGGCGTTTGCTTTTGGCCCGTGGTCCACCATTGAATTTCATTGTTGGCCCTCCAAGGGAAAAAAGGTTTGGGCACCTCTGGACTAGTGGAAAGAAAACATCCAAAACACACATTTAGGTGTTTATTTTACTATTTTGTCTATTTGCGTCTGTAGATTTCTCCTAAATTCACCAAAAGTTAGCATTAGATAATGCCTCTTATGAATATTTAACATAAAATGTCATAAAAACAAAAATAATTGTCTTAAAGGGACTGTTTGTAAGAATCAGAAATGCTTGTTAACAGCGACAACTGTGGCCGTGAAGTCAACGAAAGTCAGCGTTGGGCTCGCGCTTGTGCTCGCTCTAAATAGACATGAACGAGCATCGCTCAAAACAGTGAGGCGACACACGTCAGCTAAAACCACAATATCACTCTATAGTTCAGCTGCTTGACAGTAATGTTAGCTGACCAGACGAAGGTCTCTCCATGAATCAGTGCTGATACTAGTGTTGGCTTTTCCTGCCTCAGCCTCCCGACCGCGGTCGGAGGGAACAGGGGAGACACCGGCACCCGGTCAGAGACTGTAACGTTTCTTGCTGCGGAGCCCCGTCACCTCACAAGACACGGGAAACCTCTGTTGGTCTGGAGGAGCTGCAGAATTTATTTCTGCACAAACGTCCACTGTACATTCACTAGATATTCTCAGAGCTAAACTAACTCTTCTACAGTGTGTAGTGAGCGCGCATGCACGTGAGAGTGGGGCGAAATAGCGAGAACGAGCGCGGTGTGTGAGTGAAGGCAAGCAGGCAGGCAGAGGAGCAGATGAGCAGAGTACAGCAGAGACTCCGGCCCTGGAAACCAAAGCTACGGTCTCCCCCGCGTCCTCCGACCGCGGCCAACACTGTTTTGCAAGACGGGCTTCACTGGATATAACTTTGCGGTTTTGGTGCTTCCGTGTAGTTTGTGTTGGAGGCTTGTCTGAACAGCGTAGCCACACGCAAGCACGTAGATTTATATGTGTAAGAAGTTACAAACAGTCCCTTTGAAGGCTGTTTTCTCAAATTAGTTTTTTCTCTCTGAGCCAGAAATCTCCTCTTCAGCAGCACTTACATCTACCAAACTTCCCATTTTCATTCCTGTCTATATTCTGAAGGTTTTTTTACAGAGTGGGTTGTTCATATATCATTCATAGCCGGAGTTATAGAACATTTTATTCCTAAAAGCATGGTGAATTGTGCAACGTCTGGAGTGCACAAATATTCTGAGTTATCTCACCTGGAAGATGGCCTTAAACTCCCCGTTGTTGGACACCAGAGAGTCTCCCTTGCGGAGCTCATCATTTTTGGATAAGTAGTTCCTGCTCATGATTCTGCAACATAAATACCAATTTCATAAACTTCATTTCAACAGCACAGATTAAGGTACTGCAGGAAGACAACCGCTCCACCTGTCTTAATCTTTGCTAAGGTGCTGGAAGAATATAATTAGTCCAAAAGATGATAGAAAAGATATCCACACACTTAGATCTATGCAGTATTTCACTTTATTCTAAGCTTTTGGTCTGTCAGACCTTTATCAGAGAAAACGTGACTCAACAATGGACAGGCAGGTAGAAATAACCGATCCCATTCCACTCATTGGCAGTATGCAGTACACCTGTGCACACCCTGCTGGTAGAAGCTCCACCTCTTGGGAATTGTAGTTTTTAGTACTACTTAACTGTGAGGCATACAAATAGATGCCATATTTGTTTTATAATACAAAAAGGGGTGGAACACAGTGTATATAGAAAAAACATATAATCACGAAGCACATAATAATATACATTTCCGTGACATAGTAAATGGGGCTTTGAGAAGGATCAGGCTTGAGTCATCATAAATCAGAAAAGAAAAAAACAAACATCTCAAAAGAGGATCTCAAAAAAGAGACAATAGAACAAAGAGCTATGGAGCTATGAGGCGAGGGCCAACATAAACCACCAAATTCAACATTAGAAGTGAAGAAACATCTTGGATTACAACATGACACTCATATCAAAATCCTTCGTTAAGGCCAGGCTGAAGTGTATCTAAAGCGTCAATCCAAAAAAGCTCCCTTTGACATTATCTTTCTTTCCATATCTCCCCCTCTTGGCAGTTCAATGTGGAATCGTAGAGAGGAGATAGGGTGAGAAAATTCATTAAAATGCCGGGCAACATCATATCATTGCGTCCGATGGAGCTCTTATGCTCACTAATCCTTTTGTTTCAGCATGCGTGTATTTTTACAGCTACACTGTAAACAATTGCTGTTAATTTACAGCTGGATTTCAACAGTATTAACCTGTTATTGCTGTACAATAAAATACAAAAGAAAACCTGTTAAATTACGCTCATAGGCCGTTTTTTAACTAATGCATTCTTAAGAAACATCACTTTACTGCTGATCAACTGTCTAAAGTATCATCAGTAACAGTTTCAGGCAGTACTTTTTTAATTCTGGGACCTGATCTGCTCATGTGAGGCTTGTACATTGTAAATGATTGTAAACTCAGTGAATTAGCTTTACTGTTCTTCACTCACATGTTGTTCTGGTTTGCATTCTGTGCTTGTAGCCAGCTAGAGACAGACATTTTGGGAAAAGTGCCAACAAGTCTATTATAGCCTTTTTCCTAACAAGTGCCTTTAGTTGTATTTAGTGTGACTATTCCTATGTCTGTAACCTGCTAAGTCTATTCATCTAGGCAAAAAATAATGTTTATTAAAATGTATGTAAAAACCTAAATAGTGCATTAAGACAAATCAGTAAGATAATGTAAAAGAAAGGTGGAAAAACAGCTATATAATGTATCTTTAAACAGTAAATGAACTGTAAAATACCGTGAAATTAATAAAAAAAAACAGTTCGAACTGTATTTTTCATTAACAGTACAAAGCTGTAAATTTCAGCGACAGTATAATAATGTTAATTTTACAGTAACATAAAGGCAACCCTGCTGCCAGTTCTTTACTGTTATTTTACAATTACCACATGGATAATTCTCATCTTTTAGAGGAGCTAAAAGAGTCTGTTTTGGATCTGCTTTGATGTTGGCCCGCACCAGCTTGAGGCGTAAATTAGGACCTCGTCTATAAACAAAGAGGGGAGGGTCCTTAAAATGCTGAGTCAGAGTCCAAGATAGGCTAGACGGCGTTCTTGAGGATATAGGCCTGAGGGGTAGAATACTTACACAGTTGAATGTCCTTCCTCCGTCTTTTATTACCTTTTATTATATTAAATACCTGCTGTCTCACACTCAACATGTCAATTTAAGCACCTTTATGCATGAGTGTTTACTGTATGTATGTTCTATGTGTGCATGTGCTGGTAAGTGTGTTGTGTGATGCAGCGGCTTGGAGCCCAGGACTAATTTCCCCGCAGGACAATAAAGATTATCTTGTTTTTGTTTCATCATTTTTTTTTTTTTTTGCATATGGAATAAAGGCATGCTTGATAAAGACATTAAACTATATATAGCTGTTAATATTATCTCCAACTATTAAAATGCTTCTTACAAGACACACTTTGGCCTGATCATAGCTCACTACAAAGAGAAAGAAGACACAAATTCATGCATTGTGAAGAATTGCTTTTATTTGATGCCAGATTACACAGCAGGCAGGTTTTACTGGTGACTCAAGATGACATCCAAACATGACTTTCACATACAATGAATCACTTCATGCCATTGTTTTGATCAGAGTTCCAAATCTCATCACATTCCTTGTTCAGCACCAGTTTGCCTTCGTTGGTCAGGTAAAGGCGGCACACGACGCTGTCGCCTTTGTGAGTGTTTGTGTGCCACCTGGGTTCGCTTTGCTTGTTGTACATGACCAGGTTGCAGTCAGCCTGCATGCACAGGCGGACAGCGTCTGATCCATAAGTGTCTGAAGCCCACAAAGGCTTCCAGCCATAGATGACAAAGTTACCATCCTCCTGCAGGCAGAAAAAGAAACGTTTGACTGTTATCAGAACGTGCATTTCCAAACACTTGTTCTCTTACTTTTGCATTAACTTGTCCACAGGTCGGTGCTCATGTATCATGCATCCTGATAAACGTCTGGAGTGCACAAATATTCTGAGTTACTCACCTGGAAGATGGCTTTAAACTCCCCGTTGTTGGACACCAGAGAGTCTCCCTTGCGGAGCTCATCATTTTTGGACAAGTAGTTCCTGCTCATGATTCTGCAACATAAATACCAATTTCATAAACTTCATTGCAACAGCACACATTTAACAATTAACGGCAATGACTCCTTCATGCATTAAACAGAGACATGTCTGAATCCATCCATCAGTATAAAAGTGTAGAATACTTACAGGGTTGAATGTCCTTCCTCAGTCAGACTGCAAGCAGAAGAAAAGGAGTGAAGCGCAGGATGTGAAATTCCCTTCATTTTTATACAGAAGCTGGAGGTGGAGAGAGAAGGAGGAACAGATATTAGATTAGATAAAAACAGAGAACTGAATGTTACTGTCTTCTTGAACTACATCGTAAACATGCAGTCAGAATCAGAAATACTTTATTGATCCCCGGAGATAAATTGATGAAGTCGTGCAGGACCAAGAGCATGGTCTTTGAAGGGTGACATGTTTGACAAAGGGACTGTCATTGATGGATGTAAAAGAGGGAATGAAATATTTTTTTTACCCACCTGTGATAATCATGCATTTGACATGAAGCTGTCAGAATTACAGGCTATGCGTGAGGAAGGATGTACCGTAGCCTGACAAGTATGAACGCCTTTCATTATTTTTCGTTTTTTTATCCAATCAGGCTAAAACTAGGACTGAAACTAGCTAAAACAGAGCTAAAGGGACATTCAAACATGGTAAAAAAAAAGAGCTAAAATGAGATTAAATCTAGAGCAGAGCAGAAACAGAACTGACAAGATCCTAACGATTGATTTGACATTCAAAGAACGAGGAGGTGAACTCTGCCAAAACTGATACGATTCCCCAGAACAGCACTCCCTTCAGACCTGATAAACCAGCTCAACAATCGCTCTTGTGTTGTTGTTGTTAAAATCTACACAAGACGGCACATGGGGTGTTCAGCCAGGCATAATTAAATTCACACATAAACGTGAACATTTTAAGGATTTATGATACATTAAAAAACCACATGAAATCAGAGATATGTAAGCCTCAGACTGTATTACACACCTGGTTTATTCATCAACCATTTCTTTTCATTTTGATTAATGAAGTTTGATAAAAACAACCTCTAGTCTCGTTAGAGAAGAAGCCTGGAAATAGGCATTAAAAAACGTTAAATTAAAA
This sequence comes from Sebastiscus albofasciatus, assembly GCA_916701655.1. Taxonomy (NCBI): domain Eukaryota; kingdom Metazoa; phylum Chordata; class Actinopteri; order Perciformes; family Sebastidae; genus Sebastiscus; species Sebastiscus albofasciatus. The sequence goes on along the minus strand of CAKAOI010050237.1, from coordinate 1,939 downwards.
ACCCCAAATTGGCGTCGTCAAGGTAACGAGATATGTTGCCAGCCTCTCACGCTCAACCAGGTGACGTCAGTCAAGTCCCTGAGGGTCCAGGGCTTAAGGTCTCAGGGGGGACATTGGGATCGGGCCAGGGACACAAAGCCAGGCCGGCAAAACGACAAAGAGACTAGAGAGTCCTCGTGACAACTGGGATTGTATTATTTATTATCTGGTTTGATTATACCTGGTTTTATTATTTGAATCTATTGTCTTTTATTACCTTTTATTATATTAAATAGCTGTCTCACACTCAACACGTCAATTTAAGCACCTCTCTGCATGAGTGTTTACTGTATGTATGATCTATGTGTGCATGTGCTGGTGTGACAGGCAAGAATAATGCAAGAATAATTAATTTTTCAGGCATAATTCATTTATTTAGAGAAAAGCTATTTTCTTTGTTGTCTCAGTTATTACTGTAATATTTTCAGGACATGTCATTTAATTTTTGAATGTAAATATGCATCAATACTGGTCACTGTAAAGACTATGCAGCACATATGAAGTGAACCAGAAAGAGGAATAATGCAGATAGGTGATACAGATCCTTGTGTGTGTGGGTTGATCTTGCATTGATTGTGCGTAATACCTCGTGGCTATTAGTAGGGGGATCGCGCTCCTCTTCCTCACTCAATACAGAGACGAGTGAAGGGAAGAGCTGCGTGTGTGATTTATTCATCCTTCTCTCTCACTATTTCCCCTGTTTAAGGGCACAACACTGGCAAGTGTGTTGTGCGATGCAGCGTAATTTTTTATGCATATGGAATAAAGGCATTAAACTACCCAACAGTATATAAAGCTGTTATTATTATCTCCAACTATTAAAATGATTCATACAAAGACCTGAATACTTCTTCCATCACTAAGACCCAGTACCAGTCTTCTTCACCTGAATAATAACATTTATTCATTTTTATTTTCATGTCGTTATGTTGTAATCCCCCTGTGTTTTAGCTACTTCTAACATCTGAGTGTAACACAACTCATATTTCAACTCAGTTTCCATGTTTTATTTGCTTTGAGTTCACCACAAATGTGGCTTAAAATCACACAGTGTGTCTATTCAATATGTTCAACTGTCACTCTGTAAGTAAAAGAGTTGTTAATTCACAAGAGCTGAGATACAGAGACACACTTTGGCCTGATCATAGCTCACTACAAAGAGAAAGAAGACACAAATTCATGCATTGTGAAGAATTGCTTTTATTTGATGCCAGATTACACAGCAGGCAGGTTTTACTGGTGACTCAAGTTGACATCCAAACATGACTTTCACATACAATGAATCACTTCATGCCATTGTTTTGATCAGAGTTCCAAATCTCATCACATTCCTTGTTCAGCACCAGTTTGCCTTCGTTGGTCAGGTAAAGGCGGCACACGACGTCATCGCCTTTGTGAGTGTTTGTGTGCCACCTGGGTTCGCTTTGCTTGTTGTACATGACCAGGTTGCAGTCAGCCTGCATGCACAGGCGGACAGCGTCTGATCCATAAGTGTCTGAAGCCCACAAAGGCTTCCAGCCATAGATGACAAAGTTACCATCCTCCTGCAGGCAGAAAAAGAAACGTTTGACTGTTATCAGAACGTGCATTTCCAAACACTTGTTCTCTTACTTCATGCACTATCATGCATCCTGATAAACGTCTGGAGTGCACAAATATTCTGAGTTACTCACCTGGAAGATGGCTTTAAACTCCCCGTTGTTGGACACCAGAGAGTCTCCCTTGCGGAGCTCATCATTTTTGGACAAGTAGTTCCTGCTCATGATTCTGCAACATAAATACCAATTTCATAAACTTCATTTCAACAGCACACATTTAACAATTAACGGCAATGACTCCTTCATGCATTAAACAGAGACATGTCTGAATCCATCCATCAGTATAAAAGTGTAGAATACTT